>AGDA01085380.1:0-14041 GCA_000281935.1 Mengenilla moldrzyki | reverse complement strand
CTTTCTAGGTGCTTTGATTTTGCAGTTATAAATTTTAAACTGAAAAAAAAAAATTTTACCCCATTCCTCAAAATTGTGCTTTGGAATTTCAAAAATTTTTTTGGTTTTACTATAAACATGATATGACATTTCAGCATGTATATACCATATCTTATGGCGTTTTAACAAATGTAAAATTTGTTTACTAGTGTAATCACTGTTTGTGTTCTTTTTTTAAATTAAATTTTTTGAGTCAAATAGGTCTTGCACCTGACGCTGAATTATATATCCTGCGTACATTTGATAAAAATAGAAAGTCTTATACTTCGTGGTTTTTAAATGCTTTTAACTACATCATCCAAAACAAACTGCACGTTGTAAACTTAAGCTTAGGTGGTATCGATTTTACTGACTTAATATTTGTTGAGAAAATTGGAGAACTGGTTAGCAGAAATATTGTAATTGTGGCTGCTGTTGGAAATCACGGCCCGCTTTTTGGTACTATAAATAATCCAGCAGATCAGATTGAAGTAATTGGTGTTGGATCATTAGATATAACTGGGAAACGAATAAGTAGCCGATCGAGTCGTGGACCCACTACTTGGGAACTGCCTACTGGCACTGGCCGTCTTAAACCTGATTTAGTCACATATGGTGAATTAATTGCCGGATTGAGCTTAAGTGGTAAATGTCGGTCGCTAAGTGGTACTAGTGTTGCGTCTGCAATTGTTGCAGCTGCTGTAGCTTTACTTTTGAGTTCTAAGAGACGATCATTTAACGTCGCGTTTGTTAAACAAGCCTTAATGCAAACTGCAAATCGTCTTGGAAGTCAAACTGATGAACATGAACAGGGTTTTGGAGCTTTAAATCTGATTGATGCTTATCACTTTTTCCAGAATCAACATTTTCATGTTTGATATATTCTTAAGAAAGTAGTTCTTTGTAAAAAATTTCAAAATTAGTATTTCTGAAATCCGAAATTTCATTAAAAGCATTATAAGCACATCAAACAGATTATACGAAAAGGCTATACTTAAAAATAAGCGATACACTTTATTCTCAAATAAATAAATTGTTAAGACAAGAAAATTTATAAAGAATAACTTTTTCAAAAACTTGAATTAAATAAAAGTTTTTTTAGCCATCAAATGCCATTAAATTAATGGATTTCCAACAAACTTATTGAATAATCTCATTGCCGCAAATTACAGAATACTTAAAAAACATATTAATGCTACTCAAAAGCTTTGTAAAAGTGATTTGTAACATGCAAAAAATGTTATATTAATATTAAAAACATGTTATTCTCAGTTTCTATTTTTTTTATCATTGTTTCTTAGCATGTTTTTAATTTTTATTCTTATGCTTTATCAATGTTTTTGTTATATTGTTGTAAAAATTGTTTACATTTGTTTTTGGAACAAATTTCAGATGTTATTCTTATGTTATTTCTACTATATTTCAGTACATTTTTCTAAAAATTTTAACACTGATCGACATGTTTTTAATATGCTTTAAACTATAAGTGTTGTCGTAAAACATGTTTTTACGTAAAAAAAATTACAAATATACTAGAAAAAACTATTTTAAATATGTTTCCCAATTAGAAAAATAACATGCCTCAAACATTAAAAGCAATATATGGGATCGACACATTTTCAATATCATTTCAGCAACAAAAAAAAGTGTTATATAAATATTAGAGAAAACTTTTTCGATATTGATTAAAAAAATTGTTGCAGAAGTTTCTTAACTAGGAAATTAACTTACTTCAAAATTTTAAGAATGACATATAGATGAAATTATTTGCAACATCATTTAACCATGAAAAAATTTTAATTACATGCCTTAGTGTACAAAGTTATCAATTCATAGAATTTTTTAATGTTAATATTTTGAATTGTGCAAATATCATTTGAGTCGTAGAAACATTATATTAAAACATTACAAACTTTATTTATAAAGTTTGTTAGAAAAGAATAGAAAATATCAGAAAATACAAGCAGTTTAAAGCTGCTTAGGATTGTACTTTAATTTATGTAGCTTAACTATGCTTCTGGACGAAATCAATTTAAAACTATTACATTGAACTACTCTTGTTCGATAAACCAAAATTTTGAAATTTTTATTTTGAATTATCAAGGCGTTTTTTATGATATATTTTTAATATCCGTGCATTGTTTAAAGATGCGTTTTAATAAAGTATAAAAATTTTAAAGATTTTTAAAAATAAGAAACATTATTGAGGCCTTCTAAGAATTTCTTCAGTTAAAATATTTATTTATTTATTTTAGTTTATTTATTTTTTGGCTCAGGTAAAAAAAACTTGTAAAAAAAAGGTTTAAAATTTATTTTATGGAAATTTTGAAGTTCAGTTCTGAATATACACGGTTGAAAAAAGGAACGTTTTAGTTTATTCCATGGACGTATAAGACATGGACTACTCGTCGAATAGAAAGTCACGGTAAAGCTGTTTGCATCAGATACGAAATGCGCATGGCTATTGAAATCATACGTTAATAATGGTTTTGATAATTATTAAAATTAATTTAATATCAATAATTAAATTATTTATGAAATGAAAAGTTTTTATCATTTCTTCAATTACAACCGCAAACAACGCAGGAAGACATCTCTAGCGATCAATTTCAGTTTGTTTGAATAACGAAAATCAAAATTTTAAAAATTCAAAAATGAAAAGAAACTTTACACATTTCTTACCTGACGCAAATAGCTTCACCGCCACTTTCTATTCGACGAGCAGTCCATGTCTTATACGTCCATAGTTTATTCTAAACAAACCTTGTAAAAAAATTACCTTTAAAACTTCCGTATAGACTTTTATTAAATACGTTTAAAAGACGTCTGATTTATTGTTTTTTCTTTTTTTGGTTTACTAATTTAATTTTATTTTTATTTATAACTTTTTTTTTTAGATTTCTTTAAGTCCAGTTAACGTGGATTTTTTGGAGTGTCCATATCGATGGATTCACTGTATTCAACCGATATACTACACTGCTATGGCGACAAGTGTTAATGTAACCATAAGTAATTCTTTATCAAAATATAGTGCAATATCCGATGTTTTTTGGCAACCATATGTTAATAGAAATGGTCTTAATTTAAATATTGCAGTAAAGTATGATCAAATATTAAGGCCTTGGTTTACGACAATTGCTGTTTTTATTACTGTTAATCGGAATTGGGAAGGTATTGCTTCAGGTCAGCTGTTAATTCAAATGGCTGATAATTCAACAGTGATTTTTCCAATCAAGTAATTTATTTTTTATTGAAAAAAATTTTCTCGGTCGTAAATTTAAACTATTTTTAGCTTGGGATTTGCTATTTGCATTTGTAATAGTCAATTTTGAACCAAGTATTTTGCTTAATGTTTTCTAAATATCAAAAATAATTTATGTGCACAGAAATGTAAAATTATTTAATAGAGGTTTAGGTAATGAAAGCTGTTATTTAAAACTCATGCTAAGTTGTACATGCGTATAATTAGCGAGTCTCAAACAGTTTAGTGGTAGTTGATCGACCCTAGTGTTCAAATATATTCTATGTTCTATGGGAAAATGACTATGATTTCCAACACTGGCGAGACTCGAACTAAGCTACTTCTGAGCAGTAGGTTCGAACTACTATCACTAGTTAGTTTAAGCCTTTCTTATTATTGTTGTAGGTGAGTGAGTGTGGTGTGTGAGGAACAGGAATCGCATTGTTTTCGGCTTTGATACGTTTAACCATTCAATTTAATTTTCCAACTTTAAAGACCCCAACTGTTTGATAAACATTTACCACGACAAACCAATAATGTTAATGAGTACCAATAATAATTTATTTCTGCACGTTTAGATTACAATAAACCATCACTTTATTTCCAAACTTAATAATACATATTCTTAATATTCTTTATTTTTATCATATTAATTTTTATTATTTTTTATTTGCAATAACTCTACACTCAACTCTCACTTATTATTTCTGCACTTTTACATCTCCTTTTATACATGAATATAAACAAAACAAGCAGAAAACATGTCCATTTTTGAGCATGAAAACACGCGTTGACATTCATAAACAAATTTAAGAAAAACATTTTAATTTATAATGAAAAAGCAAAATGTGCATAAAATATTATTTTTAAAATCATTTTCAATGCAAATGAAAAAACAGCATTTTTTTGCCAAATTGTCACTAAACTATTTTTGGCAATTTTTCAAATATGTCTTACGCTTACAAGTGAAAAACTAGTGATTGCACTTGCATTTTTCACAAATGTATTAATCATTCATAACATTATACATATGTACAATTTAGATTAAACTACACAGAACATAACTGATAACCTTTAAAAAATACATTTCTCTTTTTAAATGATATGTTCCTAAAAAATTCGTACAAAGAAAGAATTAAGTCTAAGCAATGTTAAAAAATTCTCGTACATTTAATTTATTCGTTGCTTATATATTTTAATTATTTTTTTATAAAAAATAAAAGTTCCTAGAATATTAAAAATTGTGTTGAAATAAAAAGTTCGTGTAAAAAGAGAACGTGGTGCAACTGAAAATATATAGACAATTTTCTATTTATTTTCAACTATTTTTTAAAATGAGAATATTTGTCTATTGAATCTAATTGTTAATCCTCACAAAGAGGTTTCGAAAATTGACAACTATTTAATTTGTATATGATAATATTATTTGTGAAAGTTTTTTTTAATAATCAAAGTACTAAAATACTAACAAAGATTATGATTTAAAACTGTGTAATTCGACTACCGTGTAAATGAAGGATGATTGTAGATTAAACAATATTAATAGATTTTGTAGTTCAAATTTATTTAAAAAATTATTTAGATCATAGGTTTTGATAACTATGAGTACCAACAAGTTGCTTTATTTATTTATTTATTTTTTTAATGCATAGAGTTAAAGTAATTTTAACGCCAGCAAGAACAAAGCGTTTACTTTGGGATCAATTTCATAGTCTTCATTTTCCAAAAAATTGTTCCTTAACTGATAACTTAGAGCGTCTAGATCAGCAGCCAGTTGATTGGATTGGTGATCATATTTTTACAAATTTTCGTCACTTATTTCATCATTTACGAATCAATAATTATTTTGTTGAAATTTTAAGTATTTTTAGTTGATTATAAATTTTTCCTAAAAATTAAAAATAAAATAGGTGATCCAATAACTTGTTTCAATGCATCAAATTATGGTGCTTTAATTATCGTGGATGCGGAAAGAGAATTTACCAGTGACGAGATCAACAAATTGAAAAATGATGTTAATAATGGCAATTTGTCTTTGCTAATATTTGCTGAATGGGATCACCCTAAAAAAGTAGTGAACTCAGATGTTTTTCGTAAGGGATCTTTTAATAATTGCAAAAAAGCTCTGTTTGGTGGTAATAGTTTAAATAGTTTAAATAAGCTACTTAGCACTTGGTTAATTACATTTTCGAAAAATTTTGTTAATGGAGATTTTAATTTTGGCTCTCAAACTGTGATGTTTCGTTCAGGAACGAATTTAAACCAATTTCCAAGTGATGGTGTTGTTATTGGCAAGCGATTACAAACTGTAAGTTTTTTATTTTAATCTCAAATATATAAAAATATATTAATCTCGATGGGATGCTGGCACCGCCAGTCTCGATCTTGGCTACTACTGAATTCTAGAATTAAACAGCGACCACTAGGCTATTCGAACGTCGCTAGTTGTATGTATGTAAAAATTAGCTCGAGCTACACATTCATTCGCCTTTTAGCTTGACACTACTGTACCCAAGAATAAAAGATTAATACTTTATAAAGCAATAGTTCTTTTTATCTTTAAACTCAATTCGTGTCCGTAAAAACCTAATCTACATTTTATATTTTTAGCCTTTTTTTAATTCAATACGTCTCGAAGTTTTTTTTTTCATCAAACTCATGATATACAAATTAAATAAAACTTAAAGCAACTGAGAAAAAAATACATTTTATTTTCAGACGTTTTATTTAATTATATTGGGGTTTCAATAAAGAATAATGTATATAACAGCCTAATGCTTTGTGTCGGAACGCTCGATTTATTGTCAGTTTGAACACTAAATTTGAACTTTCTACGTATTTTCAAATGAAAATTGGAATTTCCATACACACACAGGATGTCTTTTAGTCGATGTTTTCAGACCATTTAGTACTTTATTTAGAAGTGGTGTAGTGGGTTGCGGCCAAAACGGGTGTACGATCGCTTCTAGTGTCTAAATAATTATAAAAAATCAGATTTGTCAAAGTTTACAGTGGAACCATAAATTGTAAAATGGGTCGGGCTTGTCATTATATATATCAAAGGGTTTAATTATATTCTACAAAAAAATATGCTAAATACACATAATTTTTAGGTTACTAATCAAATTAGTAATGTAGCTATTTTGGGTTTGTATCGAAATAACGAAGCCGGTCGAATTGTTGTATTCGGTGACACAAATTGCTTAGATGAAGTTTTTAATAATAATCATCAATGTTACTGGTTGATGGATGCTTTTTTACAATTTTCTTTGCGGAATCATGTATCATATATTTTTCATGATGATCATGTTGTAATATCAAACAGTAAAAATACACAATCAATTCCCGATGAAACAAAATTAAATACTGACATCTGTCAATCATTTGTTTGGTTGCAAGGTGGTGTTGTTTCAGCAGCTAGTGAATATAATTCAAAGTTAGGTAAAAACTTTTATATATCAAATACCTACCACTCTGAAATATACCAAGTGTGTTAATAATAATTTTTTAACTTTTACTTTGAAAACGGAGAAAGTGTACTTTCTTATTTTTAGTGAATTATTCAAGTGGCTTACTAATCAAGCTTACCTATGTTCAAATAAAATTCACAGCAAATCGATTCACAAATATTCGGTGTGGTTAGCGTGAATTAATTTACATTTCTTTTATGAAAATTATAACATTAAACATTTGTTATAACTATTATCCCTTGTCAAGAAAAACACAAAAAGGCTACAAAATTATTTTAAAAAAATGTTGTTGTGGATTGTTTAGTATTTTGATTGTTAAAAATTTTAGCTCCAAAATAATTTTAATGAAGTTAAAATTCTATGTTGTATAAATGCTGTTACCTCCCTAAATATATCAAACTGAAAATTGTGAAATATTTTCTTTTATTTGCATAAAATAAATGCCATCTGTAAAATTTATAACAATTAAATAAATTTTTATTTTTTTACAGACAGAAAATTCGAAATTAAATTTAATGTGGATACGAATTTTAAAAGTCCATGGATTTATTTGATTGGAGTTGTTTTTGTTTCGTTTATTGTATTACTTTTATTTAAGTATTTGTTAAAATTACGACATCACAATAGACACCAAATTATATTTTAAAAAACAAATATTTATTTAAACATTAAAAAAATATTAAATAATTTATGCGTGAATTTCGTTATTAAAAATTAAAATTATCATTAACAAACAAGTAGAAATAAAGTACAGTAAGTATTGCTTATTAAACTTTCGCTTATTTGACATTTCACCTTACTATAGTAAGGTAAGTATACTTATTATACATATTAAAACTGTAACTTATAAAACTACAAATTCTCCAACATCAGTGTACTCAGAAACTAAATAATCTGTTATATTTTAGCTATATTTTGTCGGACCAAATTATTTTGAATCAATTTCAATTCGAAATACCGCAAACCTTTCGCCAAAATAAAAAATAAATTCAATTTATCTTGTATTTTACCGCATCGAATTATATATTATAGAACAGTCTTTACTGTATAAAAACAATTCGACTTATACACAAATTCAAATGGCACACACCAAACAAAATTCGAATTTTTTATTGCTGTAGCTTCGTCTTCAAATAAAAATTATGGTCGCCAAAATAAATAATTTGCAAATTATTTCGAAAATTTAAACTAATTTGATCCGCAAAAAATTAAATAAAAAAAACTTTAACAAATATCGTTTTTTTTAATTTTGTACCAAAAAATTAGGCGTGAAATTCCTGTCTAATGTTTTAATTTTTTTACACATAATTTGTAAAAATCGTGTTTCGAAAAAACGAATAACCTTTGAGACAAAGTACTACTTATTAGTTTCTTTATACCATATTAAATAAGCTGTCATTTACTGTGCTTTGAGATTGCATATGGACGGAATAACGTGAAGGCAAATTAAGCGTGATGACTATAGCCACGAACGGATCGCATCAACGGCACCAATAACGACGGCGGACCAGCTGCCCTTAGAAATGGATGAGTCAACAACTGGGCAGCAGTAGCGCGCGCCGCCGGTTCACGTACCAGCATCCGATCGAGAAAAGACTGCAAACGTGGTGACACGCGATGCGCATTCTTTACAGTGGGCGGTGCCATATCACGGATCCGCTTCATCGCCTGCAATGGCTGCTCGTTAAAGAACGGGGGCTCTCCGTCTACCATTTCAATTACCATGATACCCAGCGACCAAATATCCGCTTCAGTGCCATAAGGCTGACGTGACATCACTTCTGGCGACATCCAGTACGGCGTACCGACTAGTGACCGACGTCGTGGCAGCTCCTGCGAAATTTGCGCACAGAAACCAAAATCGGATAGTTTGACACGTCCGTCAGCAGCCAATAAAATTGAATCGGACTTTATGTCGCGATGAATGACACCGTGAGCGTGTAAATATGCAAGCGCTTTTAAACATTGTTTCGTCACTGTCGCGATCTGTTCTTCATCCATACGACAGTGTGTGACGATATCAGTCAGCGCACCACCTTCTAAATATTCCATGACAACCCAGAGTTCATCACCAACCAAATAACTATCATACATTTCAATGATGTTTGCGTGTCTGTAATCACGCATAATAACCACTTCGTTGAAGAGCAACTCACGTCGTTGTTGTTTACGCGTGTTCATTTTCTTTACGGCCACTTGACGTCCAGTACGCCGATCGATCGCAATCGATACAGTACCGGTTGAACCCTCGCCAATCTTCATCAGCTGCTCAAGGTGATCACGAGGATCCCCACTTGTAACCACCATTTGAAGCGCAGCTCGGAATTGTTCGTGCGTCAATCTTTGATCATGTGCTTGCGTTTGCTGCTGTTGCTGTTGCTTTGGTGCCGCTGCTAAAGGTACTTGAGATTGTTTAGTCGTTGGCGTAGCTACACTTGTGACTACTGACCCTGATGTCACCAATGGTTCCACCGCATTATTACTACACATAAACAATTTCTCATTTTTTTCATCACATTTCTATTAAAAGTAGACACCATCACCATCTACCACTATACAGTGCGATTCTACGGTGTATTGTGCTTATGATTTAACTTAGGATATCACCAAAACATCCCTAAAATAATACCACTTATGTAAAGCAACTATTTTCATCTACAGTGTGGTTTATAAAATAACGAGTCATCCAGATCTCAAACTTACTATACCTCATATATCGTTTATAATTTATAGCTGCTAATGTACTGTTATTTATAAAACGGTATAGTCACAAACGGGAAATGACAAAGTCTTTCTCTAATTTTTTCTAACGATTTCCCTGAAATCAAAAACTAACAATGCGACAACCTCATATACTTTAAATATTAGAAGAATTATAAGCCAATTGACCTCATGTTTTTAAAAATATCTAATATAGGGAAAAAATGTTATAACTAAATATCAATCCTCCCGTAATTTATTTAACTACACAGAAGGGGCAACATACGGCTTTTTGGTAAAACTAATCTGGGTAGAGTTCGGTTAATAAAAATCTGTTGATAAAATTACTTGAATTTATACCAAACTTTTTGGAAACCCTAAATATTTGGTACTCGGGTGCCACGTTTAGAGCTAATTGGTCACCACTTATGCACTTTTGGATTTGAGAAAGAAAAATTAGGTTCACCAACAATTTTACAAAAAATATGAAAAGCTTTATTGAAATCTATATTATAGCATTATGTTGGAAATCTTATAGAACCTTATACTAGATTATAAAAAAAAGGTTTTTATGAAGTAAATGACGTAATTAGTAACGTAAATTAGTGTTATTCAATGTAGCCGAAAATTCAAATGAAGCATTTGAACACTATAATTATTAAAATCTCTTAGTATGTCGATAATTAAAGAAAACCTTTCAATTTTCATATAATTTTTTTGTTATTGTTAATTTTTAAAAATTACTTAGGAACAAAACTAATGACAACAGTAATAATTTTCAGGCTTCTAAAATTTGTACGAATTTACAATTATGATGCCTGAACATGTACGAAGTTTTATCAAAAAATTAAAAGCTCAAAATTACTGAAACTTATATGTTAAGAAGTAAAATCTATTTTAAATCTAGGAAGATTTTTACCTAAAAGTGTTAATTCTATTTTGAATTCAGCAATGTATAGTACAAGCATGCCCCATGGGCAATATGGAGCCTATTTAAAGTTTTCAATCGTCTATATTACTTTAGACATTAGAACCATAAGTGGTTGAATCGAAAAAATATACCCTTAAGTTTTTATTAATATAAAAAAAATTTCAAGTAAAGTACAAAAAAGAGTGTAACATTAAGTCTAAACTTAGATTACCCAAATCGACATTAGGAGATTTTTTTCAAATTTACTTCATTTTTAAGTTGATAAAAGTTTAAGAAAAAATAGCGCATTGTTGCTAAAAGTATTTACTTTTATAATTTTTCGACGATGAGTGTAAAAGACAAACAAATAGTACTGAACTCTTCTTATTAGTTTTCTTAACGTTTTTTGACATTTACTAAAAGTAAACTAAATATATTTGGAATAAATTATTCTAAATGACAACGCTAATTGTTTTGTAAAAGAATTAGAGCAGCGCCATCAAGTTTTAAACGGAATCATATAAGTAAACGCTTCGCAGATCTGAGTAATCCATGTTCTAAATATATAAAATATTTTGAATGTTATACGAAAATAAAATGCTTGAATATTCTGCTTTATTTTGACGTGTGCGGCCCACCTTAGTTTACGAAATTTTTACTTGGGTCGTCAACCAATTTGGGTTGAGCATTCCTAATATAGTTAGTATAGAAAACAACGGAAAATAAGTTTATAAAATGATTGACGTTGAATGAAGTTAATGGCAAATTTGTAGAAACTTTTAAATACAAAGAGATGTGAACTGAAAACATGCAAATTTTTAATAAAGTGCAACTGTTTCTGTGCGTGTACCTTAAGTACGGCGAGCTTTGTTTATGAAAAACGCCCGTTTCCATTAACGAATTTGGTGGTTGTCCATAAAGATCAGGCGCCATTATGGACGTTGGCGTCGGTATCGCACTCGGTTTTTGTTGTTGCAATTGCTGTTTTTGAAGTAAAAATTCGCGTCGAAAACGATTTGGACTTGACGACCGCAATGAGTTCGAGCGCACCACATGTGAAGTTTTTGGCAACAAATTATTCACATTCGTCACCGTTTGTGCAGTTGCAGTCGGTGCAGTAGCCGCTTTACTTGCGGCGCTAAACTGTGACAATGTCGAAGAATTTGACTTCCATTCACTGCCACGCACAATCGTTTTCAAATCAAGAATTTCGGTTGGCGTAATCTGGCTGGGATCAATGAGCGGCAAAGGCCGATTTGTCGATTTGAGCACTTGATTATTGCCAATTATTGATGCCCATTGCAATGGTAGTCCAACATATCGTCGCTCCACTTTATCGTAATCTGTATGCACACGGTGCTCAAAATTCGTTGGTGACGATATATGCGGGCGCCGCTTTTTCTTCGATAAAATAAAATCGAAATTCATCATGAACCAATCATCTCACAGAATACAAAGTTTAATAATCACAGAACCGTTTGAAAAACATAAATCTGTATATTTGTTCAAGCTTTTCATCGTACAAGTTTGTTCTGGATGTTTTTTAAGTATACCAAGGCCAACCACTGTATACGAAATGTTTAAAAAAATATATTATTCAAATATTATTTCATTACCGATTGAGAGACGATATGTTCATAATTTTAGTCATATAACCAATGACAAGTTCCCTACCTGACAGCTTTTTGAAGACTTTCCATTCAGGCCGCACAGGGCGTATACGACCGATACTTAACATTTGTATTATTTTGTTTCTGGCATATGCCTTGCAATATACAAAATAATGCTAATATTATAATTATGACGTAAAAGGTGTACAGTTTAATATGCATAACACAACAAACCACAAATTAGTTTAACAAATACCTGGCTTAACATTACTATGCCAAGCAAGCCACATCCTCACATATAAGTTTTTTATCATGCTTATATCAGTTTAAAATATAACATTTTAATTAAATTTAAGTTTGCAAGCAATTAGAAAAAGATGTTGCGATGAACTTTGTTAAAACATGGCAAACATAAGTGTGATTTATCCTCACAACTATCGAAGAATGTTGCAACTTTTACAGTAGTTTCTTGCTTCAGTGAAGCAGTATTATATCAACGACACGCGAATAAATGACTGATCAAAATGCGAAAAATGCAAAAAAAACGTTACGCAGAAAAAAAAATTAGTCTGTCACGCCGCGTGGGGAGTATACGTCCCACGATTAAATGATGACATCAACGGTAGTAATAAGATGCCCGTAATTGATTAAATAATGAATTTTTAAAAAATACTTCATTACGCAATAACTATGTCAAACGGTTTGAATGGAAAGTTTAGCCTAGGGCGTATACGACCTAAGCGGCAGGGAACGTGTTAAATAAGGAAATTGATGTTACAACAATTATACTACATTTATATAACAAAGCTAATGTCGAGAATCTATTGTTATTGCAGTAACATAAGTGTTAAAACATAATTTTTTATTTTTACATTGCTACTGTAATAGAAACAAATTGTGTTAACTAAGCATTGCCCTAATGAAACTAATTACGCGGGATTTTTTGCTAGTTTAGCTATATTTTTTACTCTGTTTGACAAAAAGAATTTTTTCATAAAAAATATTTTTAAAACTTTTGTCTACAAAATTATTTTTTTGTTATCTTCAACATTCATATAAATTTAAACTTCAAATAATTTATTTCGTAAAATCATTGAATGCAGATAAATACCAAATAATATTGGATGCATTCTTGATTCTATGCATGGGTGATATTAACATTAGCTATTAGTTTTTTCAACAAGATAAAACTAGGTCGAATTGCGCCAACAGAACATTTAATTTCTAACATGGATTCGATATCAAAATTTTGTATGGGCCTCCCTTGAATCCATATATGAAACCTACAGAAAATCTTTGTGTAAATTCTTACGAAAAAAGTTGTGGCTGTCAGTTTAATAGCCTTAATGATTTAAATGTTGTGATTTGGAGTGAAATATTAACACATTCGCGACGGATGATACCTAAAGGCGTCATTTAAGATTTTCTCTTGGGTGCGATGACGCCTAAAGGCGTCATTTAAATTATCACTTAACTATTCATTAAAAATGTCATTTTTTAAATTTAAAATACTTTATTTTGGCATCTTTTACAAAATATAATAATTTTATAGTGGATACCGACAAACATATCCATAGACTATGAGATAAAGTATATCTTCTAGACCAGGTTTTCTTAACAGGGACCATAGAGCCCAAATGTGGGCCACAGTGTATTTCAAGGAGGCTACAAAAAAGAAAATTAAAATTAGTGGGCCACCAAACTTTTTTAAGGGGCCACAAAATATTTTACCACACAAAATTATTTTAAATATTCTACTAAAAATATTTTAATTTTTTTTACCTTATGCAAAGCAATAAATAATTTCTTCAAATAACTCATTCTATTTTAGTTTCTCAGAACATCGCACGTTGTTTTGTGATAATCTTTTCAATTTTATTTTATACATCGTAGGGGTAGTTTATAAACAAACTAAATATTGTACTTATCACAAAAGGATACATTGCATGACAGGAGCTTAAGGTAAAATGCTACAATTTTGAAAGAAGTAGAATACAATTTTTTCCATATACTTTGGAAAAAAAAGTTTATTTTTCTAGCATTTAGTAGTTGTTACTAATAAAATCTGGTATGATTAAAATAATATATTATC
>AGDA01085348.1:0-21131 GCA_000281935.1 Mengenilla moldrzyki | reverse complement strand
TTGTGAAATGATCAAAAATAGCATTAAATTTCAGTTTCTCTAAAATAATTGAAATTATGTTACTAACGAATTTGAATTTGATTATTACTCAAGTTTCAATTTCATCTGTTTTTAATCTTATTTTGGGCTCACTATCATATTATTTTGTATCGTACTTATTGCCATAAAAATGTCGTGTGTATAATCATATGTGATCTTACACCGGGACACTTAAAAAAGTTTATACAGAAGTTACGTTTAAAATAACGTTTTTTTGTTGACTAGAATCGTCTCAGAAATATTTATAATTTATAGTTGCTTTGCTGTTTTCACATAATTCATTACAAATATGTGACCATTAGAACTAAATACATTTAAAGTGTGCTTTGAAAGGTATAGTTTTTTAGTAATTATTAACATTAATTACAGTAAATGAAAAATTCTGGAAATTTAATTTCCAGAATTATTGGGGTGAAGTAAGTAAGACCTGCTACATTATATTACTTTATTTTACATTTTTTTTAAAAATAACCGATTTTTAACTCCTCAAAACTTTTAGCGTATTATGACGTTAATAAACCAAAACAAAAAATTAAAATAAATTTCTTGATTAGCAGTTAACTAATTTTTCGTTGGATGTTTAAAATAAACATTGTTGAATCTCATATTACTGTATTATTATTATTATTTTCGGTATATTTTTTGTTAATTTACAATGTTTCTGTATTCTGCTTTATAGCTATTACATTTTAGTAATCACATTAAATTCTAATTAAGTACAGTTTGACAAAGATAGAGCTTAAAAAGGAACGGCTTTGTAATTATTATAATGCATATTCTGCATAAAAAGACTACTAAGATTTTATCACTTTTTTTATAAATTTTCTTAATATAATTTATTTTCAAAAAAATAGCTACTTATTCAAGGGTATTATTGATTATATTTTTTATACAAAACACACAATGCAACCGCTGGGTCTTTTGGGTCCAATATCTCCAGACTGGTTCAAAGATAATAAAATTGTTGGTTGTCCACATCCACATATTCCATCAGGTGAATGAAAATTTGCTGAAATGTTAATCAAACTTATTTAATGTTTTTTTTTTCTACTTTTAAGATCATTTTCCATTACTGGTTGAGTTCGAAATGATTCCTACATTGTTGCCATTAGGTAACGGTCTAATTACTCACAGGTAGCATATCAAAATTCAATTGTTATAACAGCTTTTGAATTTTACTCATATGTACCTGGATCTAGATAAATTGCGACATGAATCTTTTTTACGTATTTGTAAAAAAAAATTTCTTTATTTTCTTTTTTAAAAATTTTATCGATTTATTTATATAATTAATATAAGAATAAACGTTTTTTTATAACAAGCAGTATGAATTTCAAACAAAACAGGTATTGAACTTGGAACCGTCATTAAGTTGCGACATTTTTTGTTACGTTAAACAACATAATCGAGCATTCATTCATTAACGGTGACCACGCTTTTCTTTTTTACCGAAACATGGGGTACAGTACCCTTTTTCGAGTGCAGTCGTCTGTTAGCCTCACGTAATTTCATTTTGTTTTTAATACAACGAATTTCTTTCTGCGCATTGTACACATGTTTTGGAACCTGCCGATGACGAGCAATTCGTTTAATTTGCGGATGGCTTGAGAATTTTTTCTTTAATGTGTTTGCATAATTGAGCGCCTTTGTTTCTCGATAAGTCAAAGGCCCCAGTTTTTCAGACGCGTTCGCTTTCCAGAGTCGAATATTCATCTCATCAGAAGCGCTGACAATAAATTTATTATCATTGGTCCACCGGACACTTGTTAATCGTTGCATGCGTTTCGTATGATAAACGTCGCGCGAATGGCCCTTTTTCACTGAAAATATTCGAACGGTTTTATCATAGCTGCCTGATACGATCTCTTTACCCGTCGGTGAATAGTCTACATCGATCACAGCACTGGTGTGATCCATGAAAATATGATACGGTGTGTTCATATATCGGCAATCGAACGAGTATAAATTATAATCTTCGTTAGCGCATGTAAAAATATATGGCTCCATTGGGTTCCAAACGACTTTATTGGACCGCAATTTCATCGTTAGTTTCCGAACAGCGTCATTGACCCGGATATCGTATAAGATCAAACTTCGATCCGTGGATGCAGTCACCAATAAATCGGTTTCGGTTTGATTGAATGCAACATTTGTAAACTGGTCATGTCCCCATTGGAATGTCTGAAAAAAAACAATTGTGCTCTTCAATAAACAAATTATGAGGCTTATTTCGTTTCATTTAATCAAGTTGCGCTAAAAGCAATTTTTTTTATGTTTAGAATACTTAAACATTTACCGCCATGAGATGTGAAATGCATAATTATCTTTTCATCATGCAAAGCCATGAGGCATTTATAGCTTCAAATCTCAATAACTTAATACGATTTTCAATTGCAAGTGCTAAATTGGAACCTAGGAACAACATTAGTTATTACTTTTGAAGTTTATTCGATCTAAAATAGTTATGTCTTAAATAATTCTCACATTACTTAGATGATAAGGTACATTTTTCCTATAATCTCAAAAATGAGCTGATAATAGTTAATTCATATCTACTTTGGGGAATATAATTAATCATTTCAAAATAGTTAAAAAATAATCTTCCTTGTTGTGAGACCATGAACATCAACTCTGTATGAAACATTGTTGCAGAAATAAATATAGTAACCGAATGTTAGTTACAATAATAAAAATGCAGCGCGTAACAGTGACGTATGTACTTTCTTCACTAAGAAAACGGGATTAAAATATTCTTAGTAACAAATTCGTTAATTTAAAAACCACTGTCAACTAATTTAAAAGAAATATAGTAAACTATTTTATATACTCACAAAAATGTCTGCTTAATTAAAGGAGAAAATAATACTTAAGGCAGAACAAGTTTTTTTTCTTCCAAAATTTAAGTTATCAATGCTTAAAATAAACAATTTGTTTTCCTTAAAGTTGAAAAAAATTATTAATTTTACAAAATTTTTAGCTTAAATTTATTTTCTAAAAACAATGAGAATTTTTCTCCAATTAGGACTTTTCAGTCCTGTATTTGGAATTTTTTTATTTCTAGAAATATAAGGACTTTAGATTATTCTTTTAAAAAAATTATAATGTTCTAAATTTTGGTTTCATTTCTGTTACTGTTTTAAAAAAATTAGTAAGCACAAAAATTTGCTTCAAATACTTCAAATCAATTCCGAATGCCGCATTAATAAAACATTACAAATTAAAACATTACTTAAAGTTAAATGACATATTCGAGCATGTTAAGTGTGCCAGAAATTATTAATGTTTGAATAGCTACAAGAATCATTTGAAAAAGTCGCTGCAAAACGTTTTAAGAAATAATTATTTTTTTGAAAATTTTCATGACGTATTTTTTTTTTAAATTTTAAATTCATTTGTACATTAATAGTATTCTTTTCCCGAATACTGGCTAAAACAAATGAAAATTTAGTGCTGATAAACTACAAGCTTCCAGAGATAGTATTATAAAAAAAGTTATTGTATTTCCTTGATAACATAATCATTTTAAAGATACGTATTTTAAAATATCGGTATTCAAATGCCATAGCGTAATTTTTAAAGGGTTGGGAATAAAATTTTTCAAAATTATAAAGAACAATTTCTTGTCTAGATTTCATATTTTAATAAAAAATTGTGTTTTACAAAAAATAATGCACAGGTGGTAATTTTTTCAATAGAGCAGCTATTCCCAACCTGGGGTACGCGTCCTCTGGGAGTACGCCGTAGAATGTTTAGGGGTATTTAAAAAAAAAGATGAAAAGGCGACAAAATTTTCAAAAAAAATTATTTGAAAGAAACTGTAATCCTTAAAATAAATTATATTCCAAATTCTGTTTGTTAATACATTTAAAAAGCAAAGAATTTTCTATCATTAAACTTTTTTTATTGAAACAAATTAAAGATATAATTTTAATTTATACCCATAATATAAAATATTTTAATAAGCGTTACTATTTAATAATAGTCGAAAAATAATACAAATAATATATTTTTGAAATGTAAATAATAAAAAATAATAAACGTTACATGCCACAAATTTCAAAATTTCTAATAAAATTGCAATAGCGACTTTCATAGATGCTTCAACGGAAAACAGTTTATTTTAGTCACAACAAGACATCTATAGACGTCAAAACAGTAAATAATGTTTTTTACTAACATCTACAGACTTAAAAATATAACCGGAAAGCACTTTTCAATATAATATCCAAAGAAGCTCGTTGTTACTGAAATACATCTTTTTCAATATCGACATATGTAGATGTTACTTGAACAAATTTGCACAATTTTTTAAAATCTTATTTGCATCGTAAGTGTATTTAAAAATAATTTTTGATAAATAAATCTCTGGAAACAAATTTTTTCTTACTATTTAAATATTTTTCATTAAGATAATAGCTATTAATTTTTTTGTTTTTATAAAAATTGAAACCGCACATGTATATGCATATGATAATCACTATATGCAGAAATACAAATATTTTAAATTTTCACATATTTTATATTTTAAAATTTCAAATCTAAGCTAAAAAATGCTTAGAAACGTAAAAAAGCAACAATAATTAAAAATAAAGAATAAAATAAAATAATGAATTAAAATAATTTAAAAAAGAAATAATAATTAATAAAAATTAATAAAAGTAGCAACTCTGTGAAATGAAAGACATTTTTATATAGTGGAAAAAAGATGGGTATTTGAAAAGAGTACTGACTTAAAAAGGGGTACAGTAATTGAAAAAGGTTGAGAACTGCTGCAATAGAGGATGAATTTTTTCAAAGTTATAAAAATATTTATTTCAGTAAAAAAAAAACTACATTAAAGAAAATTTTAAGAATGGAATTCTAGTACATTTAACGAGAACAAATTTATAAATAATCAATTAAGGGAACTAGTGTTCTAATCACGTTTCAATAATACTGCTTTTAATCTGTTACTTAACTAGGAAATTAACTTGTAATTTTATATGAAATTCCAACTTTAAGACAAATTATTAACATTAAAAAACATTATTTTTTGCTTTGACACATGGATGCTACGACAAAATATTGATTATTTTGAAACCAAATGATACCAAAAATCGAGCATCTTTAAAGATTAGATACTTTAACAGGTTCATTTCGTTCGTGCTCCCAAACAGTACATTGGTCACCGCAAGTAGCAAACATAGCCTCACTTCGATGGTGACTAATTGAACACAAAATGCTTCTTGAGGCTACTGAAGCAACCGGAATTTGATCCAAAGCCGAACTGAAGCTATTTATGTTCCATGTTTTGATCAATTTGTCATCACCAATAGATATTAATTTCAAGCCATCGGGCGTATAAGTGAGATCACGAACAACCCCATCATGAGCTACAACAACACCACAACACTGCTTCCGTAATAAGTTCCAACAGCGAATTTCGCCATCGCAAGATCCACTCGCAATATTTGCCAAGAATTTCGGATTTTTCTCTAAGATTGACAAGCAATCCTTATGACCATCCAAGCTGGCGATAAAAGGTTTTGCAAAAACCCGTTCCAATTTCACACTATTTAAAGCACGAACGTATTCACGTGCTTCCTTAAACGGATGCAAATCTGGATCATAATTTCGATGAATCCTATGAAAATCTTGCTTCGTCTCTCTCAAGTAATCTCTTGGATTTCGAACTGTGACTTTAATGTCCATCGAAAAAGATAATACGCTTATGAAACACTTATCACCACCGCAACCAATCAGAATCAAAGAAAATAGCTTTTCTTTGTTATACTTATAACTAAAAGAAAGAAATAGCTATAGAGAATCAGTTCTGTATTTCTCGCTGGAAAATTGGCTTTCGCCGTTAAAATTTTCGTAGTAATCGTGATTTTATGCTGTTTTCTGTTAAGTTACGTGTTGAAAAAACTTGAAAACAAATTCAAGAACCGTCTAGTCCAGTGGTCAGAATTTGATTTTAGCATCTGTGCTTTTCGAAGTGAAATCGCGATTAAGAAAACGGATCATGACGTCAGTTGAATTTTATTAATTTCATTGACTCTCTGACACGATCATCGAATTTGCTTTAGATTTTAAGCCGATCTGTTTTATCAATGAGTGTTGAATTCATGCCGAATGTTTCGTCGTCATCGACGGACACTTATCAAGCAGAAAACCGGAGCGGTTCATTGGAAAACGGCTTGAGCGATCTCTCAATTCATAATTCGTCGAATGGTATAGATGTGTCGCAACATAGCAATCATTTACCGAAAACCACTCTGATGACTAACTCACTGCCGCGTAAAGCGAAACGCATTCGATTCTTCCGAAACGGTGATCGGTTTTTCAACGGTATCACCGTACCAGTTACTGGCGATAGATATCGGTTTGTTATACAGAAATTTATTAAAATTATCATGTCTCTTCATATTCAATTTGAATTTTGACAGAATTCAATAACTCTGTATACTAGAGATGTTACTTTGTGGGTGCATTCAGGAATCTAATTTAATCTAGGATCGGTATAGTGTAAAACTTACTTTACGTCTATTGACTTTTGGAACATAAGAAAAATATTGTTTTTACACAAGAAAAATTTTTCATGTAGAACCCAAAAAATAATTGAACACGAATCGAATTGCTCAAAACAACTATTGAATAAAGTGTATTTTTTACACTTTCTACTCAGATTTGAATCTGTGAATACACCCTGTGAAATTTATGAAGTTAATGAAATTTTAGTCCCTAACAAATCTAGTTTAAATGAATTTAAAAATATTAGCAAAATTTATTTATACAATATAAATGTGTTTGCCCTGAAATTTTATAATGGTTTTTAATGTTCTTAAATAATCTTTTTTTAATTGTTCATAATCAAAAATAAAATTAGGGAATTTAATTGCATTATGGAGTACATAATAATTTCAATTACACTAATAAAATTTTCTAAAGTTGATTAGTATAATGACTGTATAGCAAAAGAAAGTGCTTAAATTTTTTACTATCGCGTAAAGTGGAAATTTTTGCAATTAATCTCATTAAGTATTGTTTCGATTAATTGATCTATAAAAATGTCACGGGTAATTAAAATATACAGTGAATAATTGATTTTAATAAAGCGTAGAAACCTTTTACATTTGAGCGATTTTTTTCATAGCTATTTATTAAAAACTGATTTTCGCGTAGAATCTCATGGAATTCTTTATATTTATATATATAATATTTCGCTATTTTTTATAAACGGAAAAATCTGTCGTAGGTGCGAAATTTATTTTACGCAATTCAGTCACATCTTTTCCAAATAATTTCGCTGCTTTTTATATATATAAAGAAGAAAGTATTGACGAAAATTCACCCTAATCAAGACTCCTTGCTTTTTTATATGTTTTGGAAATATTCTACAACTTAAACGAAAACGTGGAAAGAAAAAAATGTAATCTATTTGAACACCGTCGAAAGTGATATTCCGCTTCAACTGCGAATAATCTGATTATAATCCTGAGTGTAAAATTTCCTTGTTCTCTTTCGTTATTTTGGATAATATTAATCGATCTGTGAACTTTTAATGTTTTATTTGTTTCGTATTTAACTTTTTTTTAAGAAAACTTGAATATTTAAAATATAGATTAAATTTTAATGAAACTGTAACTTTTTATAGTTTTAAATATAATTTTGTTTTTACCTTAGAATCAAAGATATTAAATATTAACATTTTCCGATATAAATAATAGTCAAAGAAATGAAATAAAATATTGAAGTTTGTATAGATTTTAAAATAAAGGGCATACAATCACTTTAAACGTTGGCAGCATGTCATAGACATTAAAAAGGTCTATAATTAAATTCTAAAAATTTCATTAAATATAAATATTACATTGTTTAAAAAATAATGTAGGTTTTTATAAGTGACATTTAATTGAAGCTCTTTTGATTTGACTTCCATTGTTTCTATTCACATTATTATAGGTGTATAGCAGGCCTTCTTAAACTATGGATCGCGACCCCAAATGGGCTCGCATAGCAATATTCTAGGGTCGCGACGAATTTTTGTGTCAAATATTTAAAAATGAAATTTCAATGAAAAATAAGACATATAATTTCTATAACTATAATAAATACAAGTTGACAACTATTTGTGTAATTTTTAATTTTAGATTTTTGTATGTTTATAAACAAATTCTAAAACCATATATTTTCATATGTATATGTGTATATTATTACCTAATAAATAAATCATCAAAAAAAAAATAATCTATTTTTCTTTCATATTTATATGGAGTCCCCAGGAAACTCGCAATCATAAAGGGGGTCATGAATGGGAAAAGTTTAAGAAGTCCTGATTTATAGGTATTATTATAGGTAAAATATTTGATTTCTGAATAATTATCGCTTATGTCGTAGATTGGTTTTATGCTATAGAAAGTTAATCAAATATTTTTATGCTAGTAAAAACGCTTTTTACGAAAAACGTATTTTTTGAATACTACCAACTTTTTATTTTAAGAAGTTTGCTGTTAAAGCTATCATTTTTTCGGTAAATTTGATTTTTTTAATATTAAGAAGTACGTAAGCAGTGAACAAACAGCTTTATTGTGAAAAAAGTTTAAAAGGTGCATAAACTCAAGTACTAAACATTTAGGCTTTCAAACAAAGCTTTGTATAAGTTTGAGTAAGTTTCCCAAAAGATTTGATTAACTAAACTCCCTTTCCACTAAGGTAGACTATCTCGTAAACTCAACATGGTTAATTTCGGCTGGTCAAAATCATTTAACATTTAATTGAAAAATAATGTACTTGAAATATTTATAAGTTTTTTATTATTATTTTATTTTATTATGGGCCATTCTTGCTAGACGGGATTCGCACCCAAGCACTACAGCCTTATGGCTTATTGTACTTCTAGCAAGTAGGTAAGTTCAGTCGGACAACTGCATGTGCCTTATAAGATCAAGCAATAGTCCAACTGTGTCACCTTCAGTGATGGCTCGCATGGGATCATCAGATCCAAGTTTGGCCATCTTTCAAGATTCTAATGCATGGCATTGTAGGATAAGATGGAGGCTGTCTTCCTCCTCTTCATTACACATTCTGCGCAGAGGTTCCTCTTTGAAGAGGCCAATCGTGTGCAGATGTTTCCTGAGACGACAATGTCCAGTTAAAAAGCCAGTTATTGTCCTCAACTGTTTTCTGCTTAAATTTAACATCTTAACAGTTCTATGTTTACATGGTTCAACTAGGAAAGTTTTGCTTTGCCTGTGACCCTGTAATCATTTCCAACGTTTTACATGGCTTTTGTGCATCCATTGCAAAACGTTATTTATAAGTTGATTTTCAAAATAAATTTATTTTATTAAAAAAATTCATTTCTATTTATTTTTGACCTATTAATTTTCAAAAAAAACGGAAAGTTGATTTTAAGGAGAAAAGTTTTGTGCTATTAAGTTGAGCTTAAATATTTAATACTGAAGTATTTGACTTTTTGTATTTTTTCTAATTCAAACGTTTGATTGTTAAGAAGCGCTATCGCGCTCTTATGATATTCCAAACGCTCAAATAACATGATAGCGCTTCTGTTTGCTTCTTTTTTTATGACAAGACTGTGAAGATCGTAATAATATTTACAAATTTAATTAAAACAGATTTATGTAAAAAAAATGGTATTTTTTAATGGTTTAGAACTTCAAAATGTAATGTAAATTATGAAAGTAATAATCAACAATAAGCTCGGAAGTTAATGACTCGTGAATCTAACCCTAGTAAAAAACGTAAATCATTTATCTCAGAGTCTAACTATTGTTTCAAAAACTGATCTTTATAAAAGCTGTTTGTCATCAAAAGATCTTTAAAATTTTTTACAAAACTTCATTTTTATTTAAATTTTGATGCTAAATTTTGAAAAAACCTCTTTTCTAAAGCTTGTAATATACTTTAAGCCAAATTACATAGTCAAGATCTTTAATTAATTATAAATTTAGTTTGCATACATTAATCTTAATATACACATACAAAAATCGTTTTCTCCGTAACTATTTCACATTTCATTAAATTTAAAATAAATTATTTAATTCTGTTTATTAAATCTATGATTTAGTTAAGTCTGTATTAAAAGTAAAAAAAAAAGCGTAAAGAAAAAAAGTTATGAAAAATATGCTATTGTCTTATCAATAAAAAAAAGTTATAATTCACTAATATAATATACTCAAGATTTTTCAAAAGATCTTCATTTTAGAGTGAGATGTGAGGTAAATTATGGGAAAACTAAATGTTCGGTTGCTGAGACATAGTGTGGCGAAAAACATAACGACTGTGTATGCTCATTGTGCATAATATATGAAAAATAATTTCAGTATCAAAGAACTTTGACTACGTAATTTGGCTTTAAAAACGTAAAAAACAAGTGTTTTTTAAAAATTTTTGTAAAATGTTTTTAAATATAACTTTTATAGAGGTCATTTCTTAAAAAAAAGTTAGAGTTTAAGTTATAGTAATTTACAATTTTCACTAGCGTTATATTCATAGGTCAATAACTACCGAAACAGTGGCTAACTGATGCTAATATTTCATATGAGTTTTAGTTTTGACTAATATTTTCAAAATATGTATCCCACTTTGAAATCCTAGATTGTAATGCTTCGAAGTAATGCTTGCAAGTAATGCTTACTTGTGAGTATTCTGAGTTCTTAATATAGTTGCCGGAATGAAAAAACAATTCATTTTGGCTTAATTAAAAGGGAATGAAATAATTGCTATTTGTGAAGTTTACTTTCTCTGATGTTTTTAATGTTGAAAGCTTAAGTTCTTATTACAATTATATTTCGTGAATCTTTTAAAGTATAAATGGTATTTTTCCTGGAAATTGAATTTCTCAATTACTACTAATTTAAAAACAAAAATTAAATATGTTAGTTAATTTTATCTTAGAAGTAATTCCAGAAATATGAAGCAAATAAGAAGTAAACTTCAAATACTTTTTTCAGTTGTTTTCAAAAACATTTAAATTATTTCTGTTAAATTTTTATTTAGCAGGAATTTAATAAGAAGAAATTCATTAATTTATAGAGATCACTTGCTATACGTGGAAAATTGTTTAAACTTTGTTATTCGTATGCATGTATATTCATAAAGTAAATATGTATTTTTACGATCAACGGAAAAATAAAGTCGTAAAGGCAGCAATAAAAAGCCTATGCGTTTCGTTGCGTATAAATTTTTGTGCTACGGTTCTTTACGACACTAGTACTTAAAATGGTCTATGCACGAGTGTAATATAAATAAATCCTTATACTCGTTAAGGAAAAAAGAGCAACGATCGAAAATTGTCTAAAGTTATTCGCTTTGGGAACAGAAACAATCGATATTGGAAACTTACTTTTTACAAATTTTTACAATCTTTAAAAAATGTTTGAAACATTCATGAAGAAATTTAATTATCTTAATTATAAACGAATTACCCTATTTTTATGCAATTAGTTTAATGGTGAAAATTTTTCACGAAAAAAAATGCTGATTTGTATGTTGTCTAAATGGCTTCCTTAACTACCCCTGTTTTTTGTTTTGTAAAAGAACTCAATTAAAACTTGAAAAGCTTAATGTGCTTTTTATTTCAAATTGATTTTTCTACTTTTTTATTGTTTTAGAAACTTTAAGTTTAATTTCGTTCGTATTAAATTACATAATTTTATTCCCTTAAACTTTGAACAGTAATCAAATGTGACTATTTAAATCCACGATTGCTGTTATCTAATTTAATAAAAGTTTTAAATATCATGAATTATTTTTTTTCTTTAAATTAGTTCACTGGAAAAATTAACGGAAGATTTAACCAGAATTCTAATGGAAAGTGTTAATTTACCAAATGGTGTTCGAATCATTTATTCTTTAGAAGGAAAAAAGGTAAAAATTATTTTGAAAAAAATTAAATTACAACATTATTAAGTGAAATTTTAATTAGATTAACGATTTAAATGAACTGATAGATGGGAAGGCGTACATTTGTGCTGGAACTGGAGAAACATTCAAACAATTGCAATATTTAAAAATCGAAACTTCGAATAAAGTAAGGAAATCACTTCACCTTAATTCAACTGTTACCAAAGAAAATAATGCGAATTACGCAAATAGTCCACAAAATCGCTTAAATCGACCACCAAGTTTCATAAGACCGCGTATTGTTACCTTGATTCGAAATGGCATTAAGCCACGAAAAGTAATTAAGCAATGTCTAATATGTTATTATTGTTATTAGTAGAATACGCTTCATGTTTAGTATCTAATAGTGCTTGTGTATACATGTATCAAACAGTTATTATAATTAATATTTGTTCAAGATTTTCATTTGACTTTTTGCTATTTTAACATTTCCTTTAAGATAAATTTAGAAGTAATTTTTAAGAAATTAAATTTACCACAGATAAAACAAAAATAATAAATCTAGAACTAAAGGAATTAAGACTTATCTCTAAATTAGATATCTAAAATAAAAGGGATAAATTTTATGTAATACACGTTTTGTTTTATTTCTAATATTAAAGGTTTTGTGTGGTATTCTACTAAAATCAATTAAAACTCTTTTCTAAATTTTAGTATGATTATTTAACCTTTTTTTAAAGATAATAAGGCTGTTATTAAACAAAAGAAACTCATCAAGTCTTGATCAAGTGCTGAATGCATTGACAGAAGTTGTACGTTTAGATTCCGGCGCTGTTCGTCGTGTCTTTACTTTAGCCGGTACACCAGTTACTAGTTTAGAACACTTTTTTGAAAGTGAAGATGTTTTCTTCGTCTATGGTAATGAACGAGTTAACAATGATGACTTTGAGCTAGAATATGAAGAAAGCAAGACTATTCAACAGTACAAAAAGTCGCCAATTCAACGAGTTGGGTAAGCTTTTTCTTCTAAATAATGACAATTTTCTGTTTAAGTAATACATTTCTACGCTCTGAAAACAAAGATAAATTAGGGCCCTAATCAAAAACAGTAATTTATCGCTTGAAAAGTTATTAATCTTATGTTCGTAACTGAAAAAAAAAAATTAGGTACGGACCAAAGCCAAAAATGCCAAAGAAAATGAATGAACGAGCAAAAAGTTTAGATGATAATTCCATATTGTCGCATTTGAAGAGTGATAACTTTACGTTACCATCAGCTTTAAGGACAAATTATTCGTTGGGGAAAGTTATTGGTGACGGAAATTTCGCTGTTGTACGACTTTGTAAGAATAAGCTAACCGGTGTCGAATACGCAATGAAAATCATTGATAAATCACGGTGTAAGAGTCGAAATGATAATATTATGATTGCTGATAATGAGATTCGCATTATGCGAAAAGTCGATCATCCGAATATTATGTCATTAATTTTCGATTACGATACTCAAGCTTTATTATACTTGGTTGTCGAATACGTTAAGGGTAAATTAATATCAATTTTTCTATTATTTATGTCTCAATTGCTATTCAAAAAACAAACTATCAAAAAAATGTTATCAATTTTGATTATTTTTTTCAATTTTATGTTATATATTACTCAACAAGTGATTTAGTTGTTTATCAAAAATATTTCCAACCACAAAAGGAGTTTTCTAAATTTTGCACTTTGTTTTAATCAAGCTTCAGTTACTTCAAAACAAATATCTGGTTATGAGTAACTGAAGTATAATTCTAGTTCTAATTTTTTAATTTTCCGTTGAATATAAAACATATTAATATTCTTTGTATAACTGTAATTTTGAAAATTGAATATTATTCTGTATTATGTTATTTTTGTAACATGTTACTAAAAAAAAAATGTTAAAAATGTTTTTGAGTAGAATTTCTCTTTTAAAGCTACCATCACAAATTAGCCAAATTGGCAAACCGTTCCTTTATTTTTTTTTTATAAAAACGTGATGGAGCTGCTCTATTTTTTCTGTAAACGACCAGTGCTGTTGTTTAAAAAAATTTTGTTAGTAATATTTTCATTTTGTTTTTAGTAAGTTCAAAAAAATGTTGAAAAAACAGTTTATAAAAGGACTTCTGCTATATTTATGGTTTTTATATTTATCACTGAAGGAAAATTATAAAAAACTAGTTTTTTTTTGCAACGTTACGGAAAGTTTTTTTACTTTTTTGTTTAAACTTTTATCAGTTTATAAATGAAGGGAATTTGGAAAAGTTTATCATTATGGGCGTATTTAGGAATTCAGTCCAGTGTAAGAAGAATGAGGTGTAATAGGTTGAATTATAAATCACCATTTTTAGTCCTAATGCTAATTAATTCATGTTTACTTTAATTATATTAAAACTTATATTTGTTTTTGTAATTTTAAACTGATTTTCCTACTTTTGTTTGCATGATATGAAGTAAAGATACCAGCACTAACTGAAGATATGAGTCTACATCAAACTAGTTATGAAATGCTAATATTAATTGTAAATTTTATCATTATGGATGAAAATAAATAAAGTTTTTTTTTTCATGTTGAGAAGCTTTTTGAGATTTTAAATGTAAAATACTAGGAAGATAAAATTGAGTAACCTTTGACAACTCTAAAATAATTATGAAAAAACGCGAAGTTGAATGAGGAAACTATAATTAAAAATAATTAAATTTTAAAAATCTAGAATTATTCTTAAACATATAAAAGTTATCTTATACTATTTAAATAAAAATTGTTTTTGGCTATTAGCTTTTTTTAAAATACGAAACAGATGTGCCAAAAGACTTATTCTTAAATTATTGTTAAAAAAATTTAAAAATTCAAAATCAAAAATAAATTAAAAAACAGTTCCTTACTATAAAATGTATGTTCAAGAATATATGTATCTAAACATGTCAGATTTTAGACGGAAACATTACTTTTTCATGTCGAAGGAATCCAAGTCTCTTCTTTCTTGTGTTCACGTCTTACAGTAACAGAGCCTTCTAGAAGTATTCTCTTATCGAAAAAAGCAGCAGCTTCTTAATTATTGTTCTCACGGTGTGAAATTGGTATGACCTAGTACTAGAAGATTTACAGCTAAGTCACTGAGGGTGGGATAGTGAAAGCAATGCTAAGAAACTATCTGGACAGCCGTTCTTGGATCTTGGAAAATAACTGTTCTGGATGAAAAAGATATTGGGTGGACCCTTGTCAAGAAACACAATCGCGCTTTTGCTTTATCTTGTTAAAATACATGCAATTGATTCACTGAACCACCGGCTTGTTAGAAGTACAATAAGTCATACAGCTGCAGTCCTAGGGTACTAACACCGCCTAGCAAGCATGCTTTATTTTATTTTTTTGCTTTTAAAGCTGGTGTCATTTTAAGTATTAAAAACGCTGTTAAATTTTAATTTTGTAGTCGATTCATTTTGAATCCTAAAATAATTATTTTTTATATATTTAAGTAACTACTAGTTTCTTCGAAGTATGATATTTGTATTCAAAATTTGAATACGCTCTTAAAATTAATTTTTTGTACTTTTTTGGATCTTTTTGTTTTTTTTTTTGTCACTCTTTTTATATGTAGTGTTTATTGTTTAAATTTATTTTCTAAGAATTTCGATATATATGACTTTCCTAAATGAAATTTGCAAAAAAATTATGAAACTGTTTTGATAGAGTATTTTTTTGAAAAAATCGGCAAAATAAGTTACTGACAAGTATACTTTTTTGCACTTTTTTCAAATCGACACAAATGTTGCATAAGCAAACGAACAATGAATCGACTCTTGTCATCCGCAGCTGTTGCGTGTTTAGAACGGAAGGATTAAAAGAGCAAAGCCGATTTTTTAATTACGTTATAGATTTTTGTTTCTTTTTAATTCTAATAAATTGATATTGGAAAAAAAACTAGGAGGCGATTTATTCGACATTATAACCGCAGTGCAAAAGTTTTCTGAAAAACAAGCCGCTTTAATGATTAACAATTTAGTCTCAGCAATTGCCTATTTACATGGTCTTAATATTGTTCATCGAGATGTTAAGCCGGAAAATCTTTTGGTATACATTTTTTAGTAACAGTGGCCAACATTCTAAAATGCAAGAATTAATTAAAAATTGTAGTGAAATTCTTGACTGTAACATGTAATGACGCTAAACATGTTTTTTTTACTAAAGTTCTTTTAGTCATGCAACAAACATATAACTAATTGAATATCAATACACTAGTCTATGAAAATTCTGTTAAATTGGACACGTAGTTATTTCTATATATAATCGAATATTCATTTTAATTCTTTTTGGTCCATAATAAATTGATTATGGCTCCGTTATTTTCATTAATATAGAATTGGCCATTTTTTCTTTACGAAATTTGAGAAAATAGCTAAAGCTTTTTAATTAAAGGTTGAGATTTGTGACAATGAGGTGAAGCAGTTAAAACTTGGTGACTTTGGTTTAGCTTGTGAATATAATGGACCACTGTTTACAATTTGTGGAACACCAACATACGTGGCGCCTGAAATTTTATCAGAAAATGGGTACGGTCCGAAAATTGATGTTTGGGCTGCCGGTGTTATTTTATACATTTTATTGTGTGGTTTTCCGCCATTTTTTAACACAGAAAACGACCAAGAAAAACTGTTCGATTCAATATTATCTGGCATATATGATTTTCCTGAAGAGTTTTTTAATGATGTATCCGATGAGGCAAAAGACTTAATTACCAATATGCTACAGCATTCAGTTGAATTAAGATTCTCAGCTGAAGATGTGCTCGATCATCGATGGTTTTCGCATTTTAGTTAAACAAATCAAATCACTTCCAATTCCTAAAAAAGTTATCAGGTAATTATAAAATAAGTTGAACAAAGTCCTATAAATTTATGTTTTCCATGTGGCTTTTTGTCATGCTTGTTTTGATTTTTTTTTTGAAAAAAAAGTTGTAATTCGATATCAATGTTTAATAAAATATACACGTTATAGAAACTTTAAAAGAATAATGTAATAAGTTTTTTAATTTTTTTATATGTAATAAGAAAGCTCGAAAATATTTTTTTATTTCATTATTGTTTGTGCTATAAAGAACAACGATACAATTTTTATAAAGTTACTAAACTTTTTTATATTGCAATAAACTGTGTTTTTGATGTTAAAAAGTGTAAACGTGTTTTTTATACAATTTATTTTTTGCATTCATAAATATTAGTAATATCTATAAATGTATGACTTTCGAGAAAAAAGTTGACACAATCTAAATTAACATTCAAAACCAAAAAAAATGTGGGACTAATATTATAATCGTTGTGTAGGAAAATATAGAGCAAGTAATGTAATTTTAAATTTAGATTAAATTAGTCGGTTTCACAAAAATAATTGTACTAAATAATATGTGTAATTTTTTGGCAATAAATAACTATAGGGAAATATTTAATTAAGAAAATTACATGTGTGTATGACCATGCTAAAATTTAATTGCGTATTTGAGTTGTATTTTTTTTTCTTAACGAAAAACCTTTTTCAATTATAAAATTGATTGATTAAAATTAATGTTTCTAGTATTGATCAATGTAGAGAGATAATGTTTCAAATTAATATGATTGTTTTTTATACGTACTGTAATGTGTAGTACAGAATCAGTAGACCTTAAAATTTCTACAAAATGATTACAGTTAAATATGTTCTAAGGCAAATTAAAGAAATTCATAAAAAGTTTTTTAATTTATAATTGTGGTGTATTTTCTTTTTGTATTTGGAGTTTTAAAAATTTTGTTCCAGCATATTTTAGTAATTAAATTTGGCATAATCACAGTAATAGCTATAGATTTTACATAACGTCATATTTAAATATATTGTGACGAATATAAAAAAAAATTCAAATTTTAAAACAGTAATGTAATTAAAAATTTTTAATTTAATTTACCGGAACTTGTAATTGTAGATATCGTTTTACTTATTTGGATAAAATTCAATTTTACTTTGCTTAATTGTAAAATTTGTAAAATTTTTCGCTACAGTGCCGTCGAAATTTTTGATAATATCGCAAAAATTGCCGAAAATCGATTTTACAAAAACACATTAGAATATTATATGATATTTTATTTAGAAAAAAGCTAATTTTTTTGAATTGTTTTACCGTTTTTACTTTACTCACCTTTACCCGAACGCTGCGATAATTTTAATTTATATTTTGGTTATTGTTGTTTTCCTTTTTAATCAAAACAAGGCTTTGTTTTAATGAAGTTGTTAATTATTTAAAAAAATCCAAAATATTAATGTCCATCAATTTAGCGACTTAGCGGATTTAACAGAGTATTCAGGGCTTTTGAATAGAATTTAAACCTTATTGTCGTAAATCACCTCTGACGTGACAACGGTTCTTTTCTGCAACTATCGTATAGCATGGCATGTGATAAAGCGGATTAGATCAGAATATACTGTCTGTTGATGAGATTTCTTTTTAAAATTAGTAAATAATCATTAGGGATTCAAACATGTACTTGTTCAAAAAATAAATAATTTGCAATTAAACTGAAATGGAATCAATACAAATGAATAATAAATTATTGTTTTTTTCTAATATTTATTAAAACAACTACAACCTGGTGAGAATTAAACATGTGAAAAATCGTCTCCGATAAGGGTTAATAACTTTTGATTGTGCACACTTCATATGTAAAATATCTATTTCTAATAAAATGCTACCTTTGATTTTAGTTTTAATTATTCTTTTTATTAAAGCTTTGAACACTAATAACTATCAAACTAAACTATTAATGCTATTATAGTTACTTATAAGACTAGATTTGCCACGATTTAACATATACCTATTTCTACCAAAGGGGTCAAAGAGTATTTAATTTAGTAAAATATATATAATTTGGCTTATTATGAAAGTAAATAGTAAAAAAATGAACTTCGAATGAATAGAAATTAATGAAAAATGAATTCAAAGGGTTCATTTTGACCAATTGGTAAGTCTAGTGTTAAAAATAATTTGTAAAGAACTCAATTCTAATCATTAATTTCATATTCGGCATAAAATTAGTAAAATAATTTTAAGAGCATTTACAGTAAGTGCATTAGTTTTCTCTGTTATTCGTAACATTAAAATCATGTTAACTAAAAGAGTTATTGGCTAATATAAATCTAAAAATTGTACATTTCTGCTAGAAATTAATTTCATTTGTTAACTTCCGTTACAAAAATACAGCAGAAGAAACTATGAAAATTAGGGTAGAACTTGATTCGAAGTAGTATACTTTATGATTCGTTTGAATATCCTGTGGTAATAATATAGAAGAAACCCACTATTGTGTGTCTGTGTCAATATTACTTAACAAGTACATCATTCGAATTCTTTTCCTCTTAAGAATCTTGATCTTTTTGTATTAAAAAAGTAATATTAATGTGTTTATTTATAAATGTAGTAAAATATTTATTGAAGCCAAATGGTTTTAATGAAACTTCGTGAAAATTTATTGTAAATTTTTCATGTATATCGGTACGGTTTTATGGAAAATTGCTATACTCTATGTATGTTTGTAGAAAAAAGTGCAAAATAAATTTACCGACGTTATCGAGGGAAATTCGGAAAACACTTCGAAAAAGCGAAAAGCAGTCAGTGACGAGTATTTTCCTGTTTTTTAGCCGAATTTCCAGCCGAATAGTTGCGCATATGACAAGCGTTTTTGTTCGGAAAATTATCAGTTATCATGTAGCAACAACGTGGTTAGTAACTGTTCCATATCAGTTGCATATTAAGTGCTATTCGTAATCGTCAATTAATGTATAATGTTTAAATTCTGTTGTCAATAACTTTGCGAAAATTATGATAAGAATTAAAACGCCGGCAGATGCGTTTCTTATGATCTATGCAGTGATTAGTGTCAAATTTATTTTTAGGGAAAATAACATATAATTTTCTTACTAAGGTACGTTTTAGATCCTATTTCAAATTAATTACATGCTGTTATTTTTTCATGAAAGGAAGTAGCAACTTTATTACTTTTTACCAGTAAACAATTTATATTCTTATTTATTCTTTTTAACAATCGTTAAAATTATTTAAAAATTAATGGTTTTTAAAATTAGTATTTTAATCACGTTCTTCTTATTCTGTATCATTATTGGAAAATTCGCCGCACCCTAATTTTGCTTTAAATGTTTTAGCAAAAATTGTATATTTACCCCATGTTATATGATTTTAAAAGTTTAATGAAATCTAATTTCATTAACTTTCATAAGCTCGTGTAAAGATGCGAAAAAAATATTAATTGAAAATTTCAGATCTCGAACGTATTGTACATTTCTAAAAACTACATACATTTCATATCATGTTCCGTAAAGACCTTAATAAAATATATAATCAACTAGTTACTAATTCATATATCAAACTTTCGGTTTATGTATGAAAGCTTTCTTATAAAATAAACTACTAAATTATTAAAGGAATCAATTGCATCTTCTTACGAGCTTAGACTATGAAGTAAAAATTGTAATTTATTTTTACTTAAAAATTGTAGCTATAATATTTGTCAAAATAAATTGAAAAAAGTTTTTCGCATTTTGTGAATAAATGTGAAAATAAGGAAAACATAATATTTTATCATTATGGAAGTTTAGTGGAAAAATTGTGTGTGTCAATTTTCTTTAGCTCAGAAATTTAATGATAACTTATTTTAGTTATTCAAAGTACACTTATAGGAAACTTCAAGTATTCATTAAAGGTATCTCGTTTTGTCTCGATAATTTTAAAGAACAAAACGAAATATTTGTTTGAAAAAACTACTGAAAACAATTTGACTTCATGCATACATCAATTTTTTTTTTTTGTAACTGAAATAATGTTTTCACAATGTTTTATTTTTCAACAAAAAAACATTAAATATTTTTTATTATATTAAAAAATTAAATATTTTTTCTAAAATTTTACAGCAGTTGATGAACTTTAAATATACAAATAAACCACCAAATAAATCATTTTATAATGAAACAATGGGGATTCAATATGAAAATGGAAAAGAGCTTTTTTTCAATTTTTTTACACAAACTGTATAATATTTTTATCTAATTTCGATATTTTTTATGCAATGAAATTTTTATTCGTGTAATAGATATTTCTTATTTTTAAGTAGATAACGATTTGAAATTAAACAAGTAGAGCTGTATTATTAAAAGGGCATATGAATATACTTATTTTTTGCCATATAAA
>AGDA01085335.1:0-20697 GCA_000281935.1 Mengenilla moldrzyki | reverse complement strand
AAAACCCTCTTGTTATCACAATTAGTTTTGTTATCATTTTTAGTATTGTCAGTATTTTAAAAACAATATAATTAAGACCAAATTTTAGTATCAAATATAAGTAACAATAAAAAACCAAACACTGTATTCAATACCTTTAATCTTCGAGATGTTTTCTAGAAATTTATAAATCAATTTATTAACTACTTTCATAAATTTTAATTTCAGAAAATTTAAACTTACTCGTTCAATATTATGAATGACTAGACTATCTTTGTTATCGTGTTGAGGTATTGCAGACAAATCATTGGTTGAAGCTTAAGGAAAAAAAAAATGAAAACGTAAATATTATATGAATAAAAAAAATAAAAAGTAAAAAACCAACTATTCAAAAATGTTGTTGTTGTCGTATTGATTTCTTTGGTTGAAGATGCTCGTGGAAGAGACGAAATTAATTCATTTAATTGGCAATCGTTATTAATTATGAACGGAATATCGGCAGACTCGACGAACATAGACTAATTACGAAAAAAAAAATTATAATAAAGATTTCGATTGTAATATGTGGTTTTTAGTTAACACTAAAAAATTATTTTACTACTTTTTACTTTTCTGAAAGACTATTATCTAAATAACAAGCTGAAACAATAGCATAAATACACTAATATTGAAAATTATTAGTTGTATTTCTTATATTTAAAACATTTCATATATTTGTATGATTTTAAAAGGCATATTTCCCTTGGATATTGCTTCTTTATAAATATAAGTAAAGATTAGCTTTAAAGAACCATAATTATTAATCATTTAAATAAAATAAAATAAAATAAATGAGCTTCATAATAAGTATATTTTAATTAACAAATTTAAAAATTATACTTAAAATAATTTTGATTTGAAAAAAACTTAGTGAAAAATACAATAATTTCTTCGATAACTGAAATTCCTAAGAAAGAAAAAAAAACAATTTTTAAGTTCAACAATCAAAGGATTGAAAACAACTTTTACTGGATAACTTATATCAAGTATGTATAAATATATATAAATAGCTTAATTTTTTTTTTAAAAAAAGTATAACTAACAAAACACCGATATAAATCGTTGTACGTTTTTTTTTTCTTTGAATTTTCAACTGAAGAATTTCGAAAATTTAGAAACTTCATGTTCAAAGTAATAAAACTATAAATGTATGTGTATATAACTGTAGGCATTCGTTATTCTTTCTATATTTTAAACGTTATATAGTTCATGTAAATAGCGTTTGATCTGAAATTTAACGAAATTGTGTATCTGAGTTGGAGTTTATAAAATTAATATTTTACTGGAGTTGATAAAGAAACTGGTAAGTTTTCCTTTAGGCTTATTTCAATTTTACTGATTACAGATTAAGAGCTGTTCATGCACAAACTTACATAAAAAATCTTAATATTTGGTGTGTGTGTGTATGATCTACATCTTTCAATTTCCAAACAAAAACGTCAAAAATAAAATTTGATACAGATAAAAAGTTTGAAATGTGTAAGTTTAAGGAAAAAATACCTCGATTGTCAATGTTCCTTGTACTTCATTTTTCTCATACGGTCGATCTTGTAAATTAAATACATGCTTTTGCAATGTTTTAGTTAGTAATTCATGAATTCGAACAATAGTGAATCCGAGAAATCGTGGTGGGTTTGCGACTCGGTCGAAAATTTCAAACAAAACTTCAGAACTATGTTCAGACAAATCACTTAAAAATGAAAAAAAAATGGATTGAAAAGGTAACAAAATGAATATTTCATATTTACAATAAAAAAGGCGCATCCCAGACAGGAGTAGTGTCAGCTTTAGCAATAGTCTGATTTTTCTGCAACGGCTCATCAAGCTCAACAACACAATATGGTTCACGACAATCATGAACCAAATCATCAGCCCGGATAATTTTTATTAAAACACGTTTTTTATTCACCAACTGTTTTAGATCATTTTTGATCGGCGTTGAAGTAAAAAAATTGTCATGGTATCCCTGGCTCGGTGCTTGAACATGTCTAATTAAACGAGGGCACATTGGATAAGTGCTTAAATCGAAGTTTTGCTCGACTGTCCGAAACGCCGACACCAAAATCTCACTTTCACCACATAAATACAAACAACAATTAGTTCATTTATTAACAAATCGTTTTAAATTTAAAATACTTTATGACTTCTTGTAATTGTGATTCATCTAAACTTTGGTTTGTCTTTAAAACGTTTCCGACCGGATTAAGAGACAATTTGATGTCTGGCCAACCGGCGAATTTAACGTTTACTTTTAATTTTTCCGTTATGCAAAATATCCGTAAACGTCCCCGAAATTTAGTCACATTAATTCGATAATGTGACGTTTCCATTTTATCACCACGTTTTCGAGTGCATTTCAATTGAAATGATGGATTCGCTTCACAGTCACATGTTATTGTCTATTAACAGAAATTTTATTATTCTTATGTGGTAAATAAAATATAATAAATTATTGAATTAAAATAATAACATAAAGCAAAATGTTATGAAAAATCAACTTTTCTAAACGGAATTTTCACTTTTAAATAAATATAGTCGTCAACAGTGTTGTAATAGATGTTTTAATTTTGTATTTAATACAGATACATTACATAAAAAAGTATAGTGATACTTGAAGTATTTAAAATATTTAAATAAAAATACTTGTATCTAGATCAGGGGTGGGCAAAAGCCAGCCCGTTAAAGAAGTCCTTATGTATTTTTTTAATATATTTTATGCGATCTTATTAAAATCAAAAATTTATTAATACTATTATTTATCAATAACTACCAAATTAATTTGCCAAAATGCTTTAAAATGATAGTTATGATATTTTTATCAAAAAAAAAAAAAAAAATTAGAGCAGTGTAAAAACACACAAAACATTTTCGTGTAGACAGAGTACGAAATAAAGCTTTCCGGTCCTAAAAGAGATTTTGAAAATGACATTTTTATCCGCTCTTAAAATTATTTAGCCACCCCTGATCTAGATATAACTATATAAATTAGATACAGTAAAGAAATCTTAATTTATTATTTACTATTAATAATTTCAACTCTGGTGTTTATAAGTTTAAATATGTTTCTTAGACTATAAATTCCAAACTGATTAACTATGATTTAAAAAGAAAAAAATTGATCCAAAATCGAATTGATAATCTTTTCACGTTGATCAGCCTTTACAAAGTATCCTTTAATTTTATGTTCCTAACCGACTTATTTTGTAATTATAAAAATTAAGTCGGACGCATTTTATTTGAAATCAATTGGTAATTTCCATTAATTTTGTACACATCAAAATTTTAATTTTACACACAATACATTTTACAATGTTTTTACTTTCAGTTTTGAAATATAACTGTACAAAATCACAAAAAATAATAATAGATAACAGACTTGAAGTTGATAAATAATATTTTGAAACACAAATTAATTTCATCTTTTAAAAAGTTGAAAATCCAAAAAATATTTTTCTCAAAAAATGTAATTATACGTCTTTTTTCCGTATAAGCTAGTCATAAGTTGGGAAAAAAATTACCTTTGAATTGTTTATTACTTGTCTTAAGCCAATAAAGTAAGTTCAGTGAATTGTTTAAAAACATTACCACATGAGAAAGTGATAACATTTAGAATCAAAATGTTTTATAGAAATGGAACGAGAACGTTGTATTAAGTAAATTGAATTTAAAATATGAAACTAATATTTTTACAAAAAAGTTGTTCTTAGAATTAACAAATACTACACTGAAAAAAAATATTGACATTGTAACAATATAGAAGGAACAGCAATTTTTATTATAAAATACGTGTAACGAAAAAATTATAGTTAAATCATCAATCTGTAAGTTTAAATCAAAAAAATTTATTCCTCGACTTTTAATAATTTATTTGAATTAGATATATTTATAATAACACGATTTTTACAATATTTTTACTTTCCGTGTAAGCGTTATATTTTATGAGTATGTTATTTCAAAAACTTTGAATTAGTTACTTTTATCAATTTTTCATAAATTCAAATAACACGTAGAAAACAATTATATTAATGATTTCAGTACTGAAATTGAAAACGAATTTCAAACAGCCGAACATTTTCTCGAAAAAGAATTAAATTTGGAAGTTCCAACTACTTTCTGTAGCATATATGTTCGAAGGCTCACATTTAAAACATTAGAAACCCTTGAAGCAAACAAAGAAGAGCCTCTTCTGAGTCACGTTTTGAATCGATCACTTTAAAAGATATTCTATAATTTTTTTTTTTCTAAGAGAACTAAAATTTATTTTAGAAATATGTATCTTAGACATGATATTTCTGTATAAGTTAGATTCAGATACAAAAAATTTCAAATGCAAATACTGGTTTTTCTATCTGGATACAGTGTATACATTACATTTCACCACTAGTAGTCACTAAAAAATTTACTTTGTAGTTTCATAATTATAAAATTGAATTTGAAATAATAAATACTGAGAAAATTATTGACTTTTAATTATTTAATTCACATTTTAATTATGATTCAAAAGTAACGAATACGAGCAAAAACAAAAAATGATACAATAAAAATTTCGTTACATCAAAAAATCGTATTTAAAAAAAAATCTTAGCATTTTTTACATAAAATATTAAAAATTATATTTATCTTATTACAATATCTTTAATTAAAATTATTCGTTTTAAGCCTAAAGAAAAAATGAATTGATTTAAAAATTTTTTTCATAATTATGTTTCCTCATCGAATAATTTCATTATGTAAATAACCTCTTTATGTGAAAAGCAATCATTTAAAACTAAAAAATAAAAGTTCAGGTTAATTTACTCAATACAATGGGTAATTATTGATCATTATTTTTTACCTTCATTGTATATACACTTATTTCCTTTTGAAATTATATTAGGGGAGATTCAGTATAACAGTTTTCACCCCGTTTTACCAATTCACAAACGTATATAACTTCGAAATATAACGGGATTTTTATTCTAAAAAGTAATAAGCTTTTTTTAAATTAATTTAAAAAAAATATTTAAACTATGTAGAGTAGAATAATGCTTTATATGCTTAAAATATTGTACTATCAAATGACCCGGATTAAAAGATTTTAATGTGAAAAAGTTTTGCAATTTCTTTTTTAAATTTAGAATAAAATCGACCCATGATACACATAAAATATAAAAAAACAAAAATAGGAATTGTCTATGACGAATTTTAGTAGAAGTGAGAATATATGAAATAGTTAAAGCATACCACATCATCACTGGAATCACATTCGCAAAAGACATTGCATAAGTTTGGCATTGGTGATTCTGGAAGTAGCCGTACCAATTCAACTTCGATTCCCTGCTATAAAAAAATCGAACATTTGTCAATCGAATTTAAATTAAACGAATAAAATGAATAAAAACAGACCTCATCTACCGATTTCTTCATAACTTCATTTAGATTTTTGATCCAAAGCTGAACTAAATCTTGTACAAGTACGGAATCATTCCAAACCCATTGCAATAAATCATTTACCCATAAAACGCTAATGGAATCAGAACCGACGCATTGCGGTGACACTATATAACCGGAAGTAGGTCTAGACACGAAGGCGTTTGCATTGCTCGAGCCAGATATTAGGTCACGACCAGGAGATATTCGCGGAACACGTTTACGAATAGTGCCACTTGTGGGCGTAGACTTATTGTCAGTAGATGTTTTTATCGAATCTGAAGTGTGAGTTGAAGCAACTACAGTCGACGCGGCTTGACCCGTCTTACGCAGTAACCAGCGTTTGTAAATAAACCAAAATATAAAAAATATGAAAAGTGCGGCCGTGAACCATAAAAAGATCAAAACAGCGATCTTGTCCATATCAAAAAAATTCGAATCAAATGCACAAATCAAGTCGTCAATGGTTTCAGCTAAGTCTTCCATTGCAGATCATGACTCGGCTACGTCTTTTAAATATGGAATCAAGTGTTTCGAACGCACTTCTATGAAATTCATACGCTTTAATTAAACTAATCTTACTATTTTCCAAATAGCCTGTGTACGAAAAGCAAACTAAGGTTTTTTAATGTTGCAATTGTTATATCAGAGTTTGTAACATCTTTTAACTTCCTAGTTACTTAAGCACTTAAAAGTAGTGTTACAACAAAAACACTATTGGCACCTGATGTTTGTATCAAGTTTAAAACAGAATTAGTTAAAAAGTTTTATTAAAAAAATTTAAAAAATTAAAAAAACAAGCTTTTTTCAAAGTTTTCATTCCACTTTTCATTATTTTGATATAAAATTTAAAAAAATTCCCAATTCCAAATTTTTTTAATTTTCAAAAAATTTTAATTAAAACTTTAAACATACTATATAATTATGTTACAACACTATTCATATCACTGTTTTGAGAAATTTAAGTAACTAGAAAATTAAAAGTTGTTCAAACTATTACAATAATTGTTTGAACAGTGGTTGCAACAATCCTCAAATAAAAATTTTTACTTATTTTGCCTTACAGGGTACAGTTTTGGAAAAAAAATAAAAAAAATAAAAACTAAGCTCTAAAAGAACAATTCAGTGTCAGCAATAAATTTTAAATAAAAATACATAGTTTTTGATTACTTAATCGGTATTTTTAGTCGCAGATTCGAAAACTTAGGATCATTCTAATTTTAAAATGCTAAAATTTTGGCGAATCATGTTTCGCACATAAACACAATTACGTCTACTACATTAACTTAAAATTTAAACACTCATTCACATCGCTAACATTTTATAAAATCTAAAAATATTTCACATAAAACTCAGAAAGTCAACTTTTAAATGACGTAAATAATGGCTATTTTCGTGCGCAAGTGTCAATTTAAATTGTAGCGTTAAGTTCGAAATTCAAATTTAAATTTATAAAGAATGAATAATACACTAAAAAACATCGAACAGATCGACTTATATGAGCTGCTAAGTATTGAAACTGATAGTGATGAGTCAACGGTAAATACAATTTTTTATTTTAGTGTGAATTTTTTTATAATTCTTAGGTAAGAAATATAGGAATCGAACGTTTGCCTTTTATAAACTTGTTAAGTTAAATCTAGTCGCTCTGATCTATGCATATAAATTAAATCTTACAATGCTACAAATTATCATTTTAATTGTTACATATCTTAAAACGAAGAAATCTTTTTTTTATAAAAAAATATGATAAGCAAATAACTAATATCTCTTAAGCTGTAGGCGATCACTAGTCTATTCGAGCCTCGCTATGTTGCACATAAATAGTGCATAGTATGTAGTAGAAGTACGTAGTACATAGTACATAGTAGTACTGTGTACTAAGTTGCACATATTATGGGCAACTTGCTTTAACTTCGCAAAGCAGTATCACCAAAGTTTGTCAACTAAACATGTACCATAATATCATAGTAGTCTTATTATTATATAAATGCGATTTGTGTTAAATAATTAACATTTTCGTAATAAAACTGGACAAACGGGTATACAATGCTTAATAAAAACAATTGTCTTAATTCAGTTGAAAGGTTGCTGTACATTATCCTTAAAACTTTGTTTTAATATGTATTAGTTATGTGACAGTTCAATGAATGCTGATTAATTTACTTATCAGTAATTCTTTTTAGTTTTAGATCTGTTGTAACACATAAATTATTGTTTTTTAGTCATTATTATGGATATTTTTGTCAACTATTTATTTCATATACCAGGGGTGGGCGCACATAATGCTGTTGGGAGCCGCACAAAAGTGCATGAAAAGCAGCTGCATACATCAAACGTGCTTGCTTGACTATTTTATTGGTTATTTATAATTAATATCAACTATTTATATTTGTATTTCTTTCGATTTCTTTAACTAACAATTATTTTTATTTATACTAAGTATTGCACAGATATTTTTCATACCTAAAATTAAACGTTGACATTTAAAATTTTATAATTAAACAGAATTTAAAGACTTTAAAAATATCATTCAATAAATTTTGGAAAAGTACATTTTTATTCAGTTTCACTAGTTCTCGTCAGTTGAAGTTGGAAAGCCGCAGTTTATGTAACAAAGAGCCGCATTTGCCTACCTCTGTCATAAACTAAACTCTCAATAATATCACCAAGAGATTACAGTGGAATTCAATTGTGATTTCTCTGGTGATGTCACCCTCACATTTAGTTAGCAGAGATGTATTGATTAATTTTTTATAACATTTTGCGCCTATTTTGAAAATTCCAAAACATTATAACATAAATAAGGTTTTCATATATCAGTAACAAATTTTTATTACGTATAAATATTTTAAAATTGGTGTATTACTACATTATTCACATAAGAGTCAAGCTTTTCTAATTTTAAAAAATTTACTCGATTACTAAGTACTTAATTTTTGGCAATTTGTTTTCAAGAATCATTACTAATAGTTAATTTTTGAAATTTAGATAAAAAAAGCTTACAGAAAAAAGGCTTTGAGCTGTCATCCAGATAAGAATCCAAACAATCCAAATGCAGCACTATTATTTCACCAGTTGTCGGAAGCCTTACAGATTTTAACAGATTCAAGTGCTCGCACTGCATATGATAAAATATTAAATGCCAGAAAGGCAGCTAAAATTCGCAATGAGCAGTTAGATAAAGATCGTCGTAAATTTAAGGAAAATTTGGAAGCTCGTGAACGATTATATGAAGCTCGTTTTACAACTACTACTGATGATCATTTACTAAAAGTATTAACTTTATTCACATATATGTAAAAGTTTTTCACATGCCTTTTTTTAAAACAATATATTACAAAAACTACTAATCATTATAAGATTTTTTTGTGTATTTATAAAAAAATCTGAAGGTTTTTTAAAATGACTCTTGTGAACCCCCAGAAATCATAAGTAATACTTAGGACAAAAATTAAACCTCTCGCTATGACAGTCGCCTATAGACGACATCTACGCGATGACCTGTGTGTACTAGTGTCCCCTATAGACGATATGTCGCACGATGACCTGTGTGTACTAGTGTCCCCTATAGACGATATGTCGCACGATGACCTGTGTGTATGAATATCGCCTATAGACGACATCCGCGAAGCTGCGTGTGAATATAAGAACTGAAATGTGAAGCTACTTCGGCGGAACGCTGGCCCGCAAAGAAGCATCGCTTCTAAGGAAAACACTGCCCTAGAGAAATGGTTGAAATTGAGTTGGAGCTTCTTAAATGATATCAAGTGAACTGCCCCAGGCTTAATAATAAATAAAATTGTAGAAATTTTTATGTCATAAAGTAAAAATATAGGTAAATATATAAAATACAGTATGTTATTTAAGTATTGAGCACTATGTAATATTTTTTCTAAATGTATATTGGCAAAACGAAATTCTGCTCAATGTTTTGCTTGTTATAACAACGGTGTTTATAGTATATTTTAATGTTATTACTAGAATCTAATTACGGAAGAATATTTATATTTTTTAGTTACTAATGTCATAATTTATTACTTGGAATCTAGTATTTTAAATATTTATTAAGTAATTTAAATTATTCTTACAAGAGCAATCTTTTTTTTCATAATAAATTTGAACACTGTTTAATGAGACCGTGTTTAAAAACCTCATCACACTCCATCTTTAATGAATAGTCGAATTCAACCATTTTTAAAAGTGAATTAGATCAATAATAATTCATTGAACGTTTATTTTTCATCGCTCATAAAAGATTAATCATGATGAGGCTTTTGAAGACGTCCCAATTATTAAAAAAAAAATTACAAAATAATACCTCGTTCTTTGGAATTAAAATCTGCTGCTACAACTAAAATTCATTTATTGTCATAAAAAGGAAACTTATTTTCAATATAAATCAAAAGTACAATTTTATTTTTAAAATAAGGAAACAAATAAAGTAATTTTTAACTTTGAATTTCCTTGCAACTTGTATACTATGTATATGTTGCACAATATACAGAAAAATTGATTAATTTTTTTTACAACAGAAAGAAATTGAACGTTTACAACGTGAAGGCTCAAAAGCTGTTGAAGAAGAAATACAATATGTATTACGAACATTAGCTAAGGAAGCCGCTGAAAAACAACAGGAGACACAATCGCAACATGTGATTAAAGTCAAATGGAACGTTACGAAAAAGACCGGCAATCCTGATCATTTTGAGTATACAGATGAACAATTGAGACGATGTTTTTCTAAATACGGTGACATTTCGAATTTGGTGATTTCGAAAAAGAAAAGTGGTACTGCAATTGTTGAATTCGCTACATATGAAGCAGCTGTATGTATTATATTGTGTCATTTATTTTATCTAATTATTAACAAATTCACAAAATTAGGAAATGGCCTGTCAGTTTGAAAAGGGTTTAATGGGCAATCCATTTGTCGTAGACTGGGTTCAAAAACCGGACCAGAAAAGGACGCGAATGACATCAATACCGACGACATCTAACACAATTAAAAGTACTGATTATGAGTCCTTAGTAATGCACCGAATGCGTCAAGCAGAAGAGCGTCGTTTGCTAATTGAAAAAATGCGTCACGAAGATAATGAAGAGGACACCTAAATGCGAAAACCGAACACCGTCACGATACATGACACTGTCTGATTTTCCCAACGTAACGAGACAACGCCATCGTTCACATTATCCCAGTAACAAGCGATTGCAGAGTGTAGTCCGGCGCCTACTTTTTGCATTATCGAGCATACGACGGCGTACTTGTACGGTTTCCTTAATTTACACAATTGCGAAAGACTGATTTCTGTCACTTTCGAATTCCAACCGTCTAGTTTGTCGTGAACAAATGGCTGTTTTCCGATCACAGTTTCGACCGCGTTCTGAACAATTTTCTTTACTTCGTCGATTGGCAACGTTAAATCCTCATCGGTTTCTTCTAACATGTTTTTCGTGTAGAGAATTTGTTTAAAATTTTTTACTGTTTTTTCGATACTTTAGAAAAAATTTTTGTCGTATATACAGAAATATTAGATCAATATTTTTAATGTTATATTAAAATACCAAATTGTTTAGAACATTTGGTTACAAAAAAGATATTTTTTTATATTGATTGAATTTAAATAAAATTGCTGATTAAAACATAATTTGATTAAAAGACGTATGTGGTGAAGGCAGTCAAAAAACCAGAAACGTTCTTTTTTACGGATGCTTTTACTATTGGCTTGCGTACTGTTGCGGTTGAAACGTTTAGAAGCACTTGCGGTGGACAATTCCGGGTCCAGACTCATCGTATTCCTGCTTCGAGATCCACATTTGCTGGAAGGTGGATAACGAGGCCAGAATTGAACCACCGATCCAAACGGAGTATTTTCGTTCTGGAGGTGCAATAATCTTGATCTTAATGGTGGACGGAGCTAAAGCAGTGATTTCCTTTTGCATACGATCAGCAATACCTATACATTAAAAGAAATAACACAAGTTAAAATTTGTCATGCGTAATTTTTCTGAATATATTAAAAATGAATTAAACGCGATGTAAAATTATGTATTTTAGCAACGTAAAAATTAAAAGTGATATTTCTAAAAATCGGAATTAAAATTTAGTGTTTACTCTGACTTTGTAAAAAAAATACCACTAAAACAGCGTACTATATTTTCTTTTAATGAACACCGTGCCTTAATCCTTTTCTATGAAGCACTGTTTAAGAAGTCGGAAAAAACTGTTTGAATTAAAGTTTAAATTTTGAAATTATGTAACAAAAAGTAGTTGAAAATAAGTAAGAAAAGTTATAAATTATAAGCTCATTGGTTTATAATTTTTTGAAACTATTTTCTTTAATCTTCAAACATTTAATACAAGTTTCCGATTGCGACAACAAATAACTGCGAATATTCAATAAATTATTAGAATACTAGTGGCTAAAATATATCTTGAATTACATTATATTTTAATAGAATAATAATTTCATTTAACCGAAAAAATTCAAAGAGAATTTCTGTTTAAAATTCAATTCAAATATTTTTATACCACTATTTTTGTTCACAATGAATCCTAAAGACCACGTGAAGTTTTTTTAAATGAAATTAAAACTTATTGAACAATACATTCAATCAAATTAGATCATAATCAAAATTCATCTAAATTAAAAATAAAATGAGAGGATTTAAAGTTTTAAATAACTAAGCAATTTCTAATAAATCACTCTTAAATTGAATTACACCAAGAGTGAATTAAATTAGATTTCAATTGACATTTTAGTAAAACTTTAGTTATAGTCCAATAAATAACAGATGTAAAAAATTTATTAGGTTTGATAACACTATGAATTATGGTAAGCAGATTTAAAGACATATGTTTTTGCTCATAATTATCAAACTAATTGAGATGTATTTTACACGCAGATCATGAAAGTCATAAAACTATTTTATATAATTGTTGTTCAGAAAGAATTTCATGTGAACAATTAGCAGACTTATGACATTAACTATTGAATTATCACTGCACTCATTTCGCTGATACTGACCTGGATACATGGTGGTACCACCGGACAAGACAGTGTTCGCATACAGGTCTTTACGGATATCGACATCGCACTTCATGATCGAATTGTAAACCGTTTCATGAATACCGCATGATTCCATGCCCAAGAACGACGGCTGGAATAGAGCTTCCGGACATCGGAATCGTTCGTTACCGATTGTGATTACCTGACCGTCTGGCAATTCATACGATTTTTCTAGCGACGTAGACGCAGCAGCCGTGGCCATTTCTTGTTCAAAGTCTAAAGCTACATAGCACAATTTCTCCTTGATGTCACGTACGATTTCTCGCTCAGCCGTGGTCGTAAATGAGTAACCGCGTTCGGTCAAGATCTTCATCAAGTAGTCGGTCAAGTCTCGGCCAGCTAAATCTAAACGAAGGATAGCGTGCGGCAACGCATAACCTTCGTAAATGGGCACGGTGTGTGACACACCGTCACCGGAGTCAAGAACGATACCGGTTGTACGACCTGATGCGTAAAGTGATAGCACTGCCTGGATGGCGACGTACATGGCGGGTGTATTGAACGTCTCGAACATGATCTGCGTCATCTTCTCCCGGTTCGCTTTCGGGTTCAACGGCGCTTCTGTTAATAGAATCGGATGCTCCTCGGGCGCAACGCGCAACTCATTATAGAACGTATGATGCCAAATTTTCTCCATGTCGTCCCAATTGGTGATAATACCGTGCTCGATTGGATACTTTAATGTCAGGATACCTCGTTTGCTTTGCGCCTCGTCGCCTACGTACGAGTCTTTCTGACCCATACCGACCATGACACCCTGGTGGCGTGGTCGACCAACAATCGACGGAAATACGGCACGCGGCGCATCATCTCCGGCAAAGCCGGCTTTGCACATTCCCGACCCATTGTCTACCACTAAAGCGGCTACATCATCGTCGCACATTTTGCTTCAGTAATTTGTACCTTTTTTTATGAAACGTAAGAGAAATTAAATTTTACCACAAATTACACTCGTTTCCAAAGTAAAAGATTAATTACGTGAATTAAAAAAAATGCACAAAATTTTACAGACCGCTACTGCCGTAAATTAACACTAAAAATGTCACGAATCGGGAGTGAAGTTGGCTTTTATATGAACGCAGCAAACGTTGAGCCGAAAATAGTGTTAAAGATCCCCATGTATGGCTTGATTCGTAGCACGTCACTAAAATCAGCGTGAAAATTCATTTTTCCACGTCGGCCAAATAAGGAGACGCACGCAAACATTCAAAATAATCGACAAGAATCGGACTAATTTCCGGAAACATTGATGGATTTTTAATTAGACGATAAGCGAATTTCATTAACTCTGTTGAAGATTAAGACTTTTCCCAAACAAATGAAATTATCGAGAGAAAATAAGTAAAATGTCTGGTAATTATGCTGAAGAAATTATTTAATTTTCGTAATAGTTCAGGTTATTTTTGGAACAATATGTAAAATTTCCATAAATAGATAAGAACGAAACTAAAATATAACATAATTCCCCTTTGAAATTCTTTCTAAATTTGTAACAAGATTTAAGCAAATTAAAAAAAAAAAAACAAAATAGATCGAAGAGGCCATAGGAAGTTTTTTAAACAATCCCTTTTAATGCAACACAGTTTCCTTTCTTCATATATTAAAATCAAATTTTGCACAATTTTTATTGTGAAATTTTGTATTTTGTAAATTTTAAAAGATTCCTTAAAATTTATTCCTTTATTGTTCAAAAGTTTATTTAAATCTGTCTAAAGCCCAGACAGTTTTCAACTTCAAGCTTTAAAAATTAGAAATAAAAATGTAATTACCACATATTTCTTATATTATTTTCACCTTCTTTAAACAATAAAATTACAGTTTTAAGTTGATAAATTAAGGTATCAATGTATATAAACTATCCGCATTTACTATCAACTTATAATTCGGTACCGTGGACTTTAAAGCATAAATAACAACAATACTAGTAAAATATGTATTGAAAAATTAAGAAAAGTAGAACATTTCTCGAATTACCTTGACATACACGATAAGAGCTTAAATATTTTAATTTCATTATTTAAGACGAATTCCCGTGATGTTTAGTATTTGTACTTATGATGATCAATTGTACAACTGAGTCAATACCTTAATCAGAATACTGGAAAATAAGTTCCCAATTACATAGACCTCAATATCAAAATTTCAAATTATTATATTTTCTTACACTGAAAAATTTGCTTGCACACAAGAGTTTTGATGTCAGTTGAAAAAGTGAAGAAAGCATACATATAGAGTTCAAATTGATATTATCCTTAAGGATTTAAATAAAAACAATTCAAAGCTTTTTTACTCAGATGGGAGTTTCTGTTTATTTAAATATTGTTTAGAATTCATAAAAAGATAACTATTAGCTCATTAATTTTCATGTTCTAAATGAATAATTGTTTACATTAAATGAAAGTTAGTTTACGCGAATTCGAATGGTGATAATCTATACCCAATTTTTAATCCAAAATATGATTATGTAAAAAGAAACATTTAACTTCTTGACATCCAAACATATTTTTAACGTTTCACAGTTTTATTTAAAGATTGTTTACTCAAAAAAAGCAGGAGATAACTCTGTAATTTATTTATTTTTTAACTATAAATTTTTTCCAGGTGTATTTAAATTATGCTAAATATTTTAGAGAAAAACACTAGAATACATAGTCATAACATATTAGCTGCTTTGTTTTCTCAACTAGACCTACTTATAAAAACTCCTAATTTAACAAATCAATATGAAGTTTGATTAAATATTGTTATTTCTTACGAATTTAAACTTTTAATCGATTTTTTAAATAAATTATACATTAGGAGCTCATCTATTATATAGTTTATATGAAAATTTTATACACTTTCATTGAATTCACTCCCAAAAATGATTGATTATATGGAAAATTTAACCAAGGTTTTATTCTATCATTTTATTTAGTATAAAAAAAGTTTTTAGTCCGTAAATTATTTTTTTTTAAACAAGCTTCTCCTTTTTGATCTCTTTCATAACAATTGTGATTTCGTTTCTGAATATTCGTATTTTAGCGCAATCGTATTTAAATAATTAGTTAATTTTATTACACTCCAATTTAGTTTAATTTTAAAACAAACGCAACTTAATAAAATTTTAATGTATTTATAGAAAAAAAATAAATAAAAAAAACATATTTCTATAAAAAATATTTGTACTTTTTGAAAACTTAAAAAATTGCAGACATTTTACTAATTGCATTATTAAAAATTTTGATTAAAATTTCTTTAAAAATATGAGAGAGCGTCTCAAAAAATAATACTCTTCTAATAAAATTTCCATTTAAAAAAATATAAAAACTTAAGAGATTACTCAACACATTTCCAACAAAATGCTTCGTTAAAAAACAACTTGTAAAAAAGTTACATTAAAAAATCTTTGGTTTCGATTTCAGAATAACATTTGTAGACGTGATCACATTCGCAGGAATTTTGAGTATGTACATAAGTTGTATCAGCATAGTTCACAGTGGATAACGCTTTCTTATAGATGAGCATTTATTGACTTGAGTCATCGTCGGTTTCCAGATTTTTTGACTGATATGGATAGTAAGAAGCCTGTGTGACTCCTTCATGCGAATGCGCTCGACCAAGCCGATTGTACATTCGAACAATTTGCTGTGACGTTATAATGGATGCCGACAAACTACTCGAAACAATAGGTTGTCTTCGGTTTATTGGCATAACTTCAGATTTTTTTTTAAAAAATAGTTAAGGAAACAATAAAAAAAATTAATCAAGCTAACCATTAGCTGGTGCTGAGGTAATTGAACATGGTAATGGTGGCGGCGGTGGAAGACAAGATGGACTGTGCGTCCGATTGTAGCTCTGTAACGATAAATTTGACTCACAACCGGAACCCCCATTACTTGTACAGGTACTGTGACCTGAATCAGACGACGTTACTGATCCTAAAACATTCCATAATAAACAAAATTTTAAAAAAAATCATTTCAAAAGAAAAATCTATGTTTTCCAATAACTAAAAATAGATTTAAGAAATGCATTTCAAAAAAACTCTTTATAAAATCAAAAATAGATGAATTATTTTTAGAATTTTTTTTACCCTCTGAGAAAAATACGCCATTTTTTCTAAAAATATTAGTTATTGGATTGCAAAACGCTTCAACGCACCAGAAGAAATATGATTTTTTCTGAAAGGAATATTGCTCAATGACGTTACACTGCTACTTTCTGCAGATAATGAAACAGATGGCAACGGAGATGGTGTATCAGAATGAGAGCGTTCATGAACACTTTTATTGGTAGCTAAATTCATTCCGGCTGCCACAATACTGTTGTTCATTTGTAGCATATAATTGTTAAAGTTATCAACTGAAATATTTAAAACAATTAGCGAAAATTGTTAATTAATTTAATAAAAATAATTTTATTTTTCAGCTATTACATAGAAAAATTTAATATTTAAAAAAATTTACAAGTTTTTTTTCTTTTTTTAATATAAAAAAGTTTTTTAATGAACCAAATTTTAATATAAATTAATGGTAACCTTATTAGAATTCTAAAAGGTAAAGCCTTAAGAGAAATTTGTATATTTAATAGAAAAATTTTTATATATGTATATAATCTGTATATATGTGAGGATCTCACGTTAACTGTTCTTGACTGTAAATGATGCGATGACCCCATAAATAATGTATGGTATTTATTTATGCACATATATTGGAATTTCTGAAGCCATTAACATTTATAATATTATTTAAAAGGACTACAAGAAGTAGAAAAAAAAAATTACTTTAAAAGAAAATTCTCAACTAAAACAACAATTAATGCAATAAGATCTTAATTTAAATAATTTGAGATCTCTACATAATACATAAAAACATTCTCCAAGAGACTCAAAATCAAGTAGAAATCATTATAATTACATGTTTTAGAAGCAAGATCTCAAGCACCTCTTGTATAAATCTGTTTGATACAACAACTATAATAGAAATTACAGATTTCGAAATACATTTCGTTAAAATAAAAACGACCTTTTACTCATATAATGGGAGAATTATAACATATAAAGTTCTTGTCTCTTATAATTAAAAGATTTTGGAAAGTATTTATGAACTAATTTAATGAGTCTGAGCAGTTAGGTGTCACTAAAATTTGTAGTTTTTAATTTGTATTTTCTAAAATAATTTAAATATTTATTTATTAGAAGCGATCGGTGAGCCCTTTTTGGCCGCAACCCACTACACCAATTCCACGTAAAGTATCAACTGATCTGGAAACGTCGACTAAAAAACATCTTGAGTGCGCTTGTAAATTCCAGTTTTCATTTGAAAATACGTAGAAAATTCAAATTTAGTGTTCAATATTGACAATAAATTGAGTGTTCTGACACAAAGAATGAATTAGGCTGTTATAATATAAAAAGTTCAATACTAATTCGACACTCTCAATACTCATCAAATATTTTTTAAACTTTTATTAATAAGAAAAAAATAATCAAAAATATACTCAAGAAAATAATTATATAATCAGTTAAAAAGAATAAGTAATAAAATTATTTTCGTTATAAAAAATAATATAGTGAAATGTTTAATCACACACTTGAACAATTTCAGAAATAATTACATTGAAATTTTAAATTTTAGAAACCATAAATACATTCTATACATTTCTTACACGGTCCCGAGGTATGTCGTCCCGATTTTGACCAAAATGTCTTCATTTGATTACATATATCTTGAAATTAAATAAAAAACATATGACATCCGCGTCCTAATTCGTTTGAGGTTGGATTCCGGGAGATGAAAGTGACCAGTAGCAAAACGTATAAGTCGTTTTTCTCAAAAACGACTTTTTAGCAAAATAACCTTTATAAAAAAGAATGCAGAGATCTACAAAAAACCTAAATACATTTTTTCGATAAGAGATAATTTGGTCCTAATTTTTAAAAAAAAATCTCGTTTGTTTTAGCATTTTTTTTCAGTTTTTACACAATCTGTATACAATATTTAACTGTATCAAAATGCTTTATATTACTCTCAAGATAAAATTGGTTTTTGTCGTAACGTGGCGCTAAAATCGGAATATTTTATTTTTCATTGTTTACACTTATTTCGCTATCAAATAAAATTATTTTAATTATAATTGCATATTTACATATAAACAACTATTTTATACATTATTTTATTAGAAATTACTTTATTTATTAAAAAAATAAAACAATTTAAACGTTTTGATAATGTCTACTTTCAAGCTCCAAAACTCAACCCTAAACGTATTAGGGCTCGAGTGCCATTTGTTGATTTAAAATTCAAAATATGTGTAATCGAGTGAGGGTATTTTGATCGAAATGGGGACGACATACCTCGGGACCTTCCCCCGTTAGGAAATATAGTACATTACATCAACGTTGCTATTTTTTTATAGAGATAAATCATTAAGAAACGAAACGTGAATATTGATTGTAATAAAATCGATAAAAATATAAACAATTCATATTTAATTTCATTTCTTAATAGTATTCATTGAAGCTGAGTACAATTATTATTTTCTTGTTTTCTGTATTCAGAGAAAAAAGAAAACGTTTATTAAAAAGAAAGATTATAAATAAATCATTTTATTACGAATTTAATATAATCCAGTGAACAAAGCTGTGATAAAATAATCATCATATTACCGTGAAAAGTAATTTGGGATATTGCAAAAGGTACAAGAAAATGCACAGTTTTAAATATGTTGCTTTTTAGTGGAAAATATTTATCATTGTGATGTTGCAAAAAATTATATCACATATATAATTTAATTTCTTCTATGAAGTTTAATATGTATACTTTGTTTTCACACAGACTTAACGATTCTCATCAGAAGATTTTTTACGATCACTTTTTTGACTATCACAGCGATGGTGTAAAACGAGTCTACTTATTTATCATAGTAAAATAAGGGTGATATTTATTTAATACGAAAATTATATCAACTAGTGTGATATATTACCAAAAATTTGTATTTTTGACAACAGAGCGATATCCAGTGGCTCACATGGAATCAATAATTATACAAATCTACAACATAAAAAATTAGATAAGATTTGTTTGAATTTTTGTTATTACTCTTAGTCTATTATCAAATGTAAAAGCTGATAAATAACTTTTAAGTAAACTACTTATGGCATGTTGAGTACGACGAGCAATCGGACTCTGTTGAAGAATCATGCTCGGCAATGTTGGCGCAGGTAGCTGACGCGGCTGATGCGGTCGAGTTTTCCCTGGTTCGGCTAATGATAACAGTTTCCGTACAGCTTGCGGCGACGCAGCTCCGAATTTACCGCCCATTGTTGAAGTGTGTTTCCGATCCTCACTAGCTGTACTTGTTGTACTACTTGTTGTAGACGGAGCGGGAGATGCATGACGTCTAGAACGCGACAATGACACTGAGTTTGGCAATGAAGTTGATGCTGACGCTGATACCGATACCGATTGCTGGCTACCGGAACTAATCGAAGAACCCGGTACCGATACACTACCTTCGCATTCGGCCGACATTGATAACAACAAGTTCTCATCCTCAATTACTCTCAGGTTATTCAAATACGCTTTAACACGACGTACCATTTGAGCTTCATCGAACATCTTTTTCGGATTCGGGGCCGCTGAAGGTTTTTTTCGTCTTCGTACTGTCGCCTGACCTTGTTGTTGAGCATGATGCTGTGAAATGGCCGCGTTCAATTGATTCAGCGCAATCATTGCATTACTAGTTTGCTGACCACCTAATTCAAGCATTGTTAATAAATCATACGGACTATTACACATGTTGCCCAAATTACGAATCTCTTTGGCTATCATTCGTAACTTTTCAAAATTTATCAGTCCATCAGAAACCGTTTCATTACCAAGATGAATGAACGTTAAGTCTTTCCGAACAATTGGATAAAATGGTATCTAAATTGTTTAAAGATTTTTTTAATTTAATAAATAAGCATTTAACTCTAACAAATATTAATTATATTCTTCGAACATTTCACATAATTGGTTCATAACATTAGCACCATTTATTTACTGACTATAAAGCCGTCTTCGAAAATTCCACCTAATCCCGATTAACCACGATTCATTAAAATTGAGTTTTGGAACAGCCAATATATATATATATATATATATATATGTCTTAAAATGTTGGTCATACTAATTAAGTCTTTACTCAACTGAAGTACATGTCAAAGCTGTCA
>AGDA01085329.1:0-20089 GCA_000281935.1 Mengenilla moldrzyki | reverse complement strand
AAAGAGATAGCAACATTTTTTTTCTCTTTCGGAGAAATAAAAATGCTGCAATTCCGTAAGGGGGCCGCTAAACGAAGTCAGCGTCAGTTCTCATTCTATATATGTTTGCAAACGCGCCTAGCGCGCACTTGCAAACGAATAGCTAAAATTGTTCTGTGCTTTAGAGAAGAAAACTGCTGACGTAATAAATGTGACTCCGCTAAGGTTACTCCGAGTAAATTTCCGAAAAAGCCTATAGTTTTTAATAAATTATTAACTTATTAATAAAATTGTGTATATTAAATATACATATATCTACCAGAGGTCGCTAATAGCTTGTAACATTGAACAACATTTATTAAGCGGATGCATGCAATCTGCTCAGTTTAATGTAAACATCGCATCAAACACTGTTATCAAGCGGATATTTACAATCCGTTCGGGTTGTATTTACAATTAAAAAATTCAATTTGACAGATAAAACGGCAGTATAAAAGTACTGCCGGTATCCACATTAAAACGAGAAGAAGTTAGTTAGTTTGAGCTCATCAAAACCAATTCGGCAACCTCTTTTAGTTGTAGTTTTAGTTTAGTAGATTATAAGGAATTTGTAATAAAAATAAAGACTTTAGTTAAATTATTAAAAGTTTGTGTTTCACCAATTATCACTTTGAGTAACAACCAAAGATGTTCCCGGCGCACAGTGGGGTATTTTTTCATTTTAGGCAGTCAATATTAGGAAATGGCTTCAAAATGCTCATTATCAATCAAATAATTTTATCTGACTTTAAATTTGAAAGAAAAGTTAATTTCGTGCTTTTTGTGTTACAAATTTGTTGTTTTAAAAAGACTTTAATGAAACTAAAAATAAATGTCTTTATTCTAATATAAAATTTGACTAAATGATTATTATCATTTCATACATACGTAAAATTTAAAAAAAGAGCTTTTCATCAGTCGTTTTACGTGTCAGTAGCTTAATTCCAGACGGTCCTAAATAAATAACAAGCTCTTTTTATGTAATCTGAGGAAAAAAATGATATAAAATTAAACCGCTATATTTTAAAAATCCGGGGTATTCCGTGACCGATTTTTCAACGCTTCAATTTATATATGTCCAAAGTGTTATATGAAATCAAAAATTTTACTTGGAAACACCCAGGTGTATAACAAAAACACAGAATTTTGTAAAGAGAAAATCAGGAAATTAAACGAAAGTTTAAGTTTTAAGAAACGTGTACACAGATGGCGGGGAAAGCTTATGAATTAAAAATTTTCAAAAATTAATTTTCATTACTTTCTTCATATAAAATCATAATAACTTACTTTATGTCTTTAAACAGAAAGCAAGAAATCACTAATAAACTTATAATAAAAACTGAGATAATTGAAGGAGAAATTTCGGTTAAAATGGCACAGTTTTAAATAAATTTGCGCATTCCAAATTATAAATAAAGTAAAAATAACTATAACTTTACTATAACTATTTAGCTTATGATCTTTTATAATTTTTTTAGTGTCAAATAGATTTTACAAAATCGACTTTTGGCCGCCTAAATGGAAAAATACCCCACTATGTGGCGGCTGAAAGATCCGGCAGTTTTGAAGAAAGTAAATGCGGCGGACGAAAACATTACAACTTATTAGTACGTATTTTGAAGCTTATACAGAACAAATTAATATTAAACATACTGTCCCATAATTGTATGACAGTTTATTTACAATGCTGAATAAGAGAACTAGTACTTATTGTTTTTATTCGACTAATTTATCCCCTCTGTTTTTATTTAAGTTTATCACGGCCCTTTTAAAATGCTTCTAATAGCGCAAAATTTGTGCCCAACAGCAAATTTCGAAATAAATTGTATAGTTAGGATAACTATATTCATAGAAATTGGAAATTCATTCTATTTTATGAACGGTTAAAAAATCACAGATTAGGTAGAAAAGAAAAGTAAATTTTTTAATAAGCAAACAGCTTACCTTAAATATTTTTGAGCTACACGTCGTGCACATTGGTCTTCATCCAGTCTTAATATCGATTTCAAAAACTCCATCATTTCCTCTTTATTCTCGTGCCACATAGTTGTACATGCGTAAATCCTAGTAATTTGATCTGAGCTTTTAATCGCTGGTTTATTGACTGATCCATCTGTGTGTATTGAGATCGTTTCATAATATTCATCAGCCTTTTCCCGTTCAATTTCTGCTAAGTCTTCTGTCTTCACATCAGCCTGATCATCCCTGCGTCGATTCAGGCACAGAGACTGATCAATCAGTAATCCGTTATACATTGGGGTCACAAAGAGCTTTTCAGTGGTTGCTAATCGTTCACATTTCGGTGTCCAGACATGAATTGTAACCCATGTCTGAGCCAGTAGCCAAAGAAGCCATACCCATGCGTGTTTTTGATATATAAAATCGTTCAGAAAACTAACAGACGGACTATCGAAAAATATATAGTTCGGGATATGGTCACTAAAGTAGCATGGATCATCGCTGCGAAGTCCACAAGCGGCTATCAAAACAGAAACGGATACTGGAATCATTAAATTAACCGGAAACGCGTAACTGAATCCTTGGATCATAATTTTGCATGCAAACTTGCCAAATATATAGCAAAAGTATGAAGCTGTTACATGAATTATAAGCACGTAGACGGATGCCATTCCACTGACTTCGATATTAATCTCTTCACCGGGCACTGCTATAAAGTCTATATCGGGTGTTATAAGCCCAGTACCACTGCTAGGTACTACTTGTTGTACCAGAATTTGATGTTTGCCGAAAGCATCGGAAAACTGTGAGAATAACAAACCTATTTTCTCATTAGAAAGCCAAAGGATGACCAATGATGTGCAGAAGAAGCAAATTATTTTCCACATAGATATAAAGATGTAGGTAAAGTAACGGGTTTGACTTAAGTCTTCTTTGACACGGCCTAAAATTCGGATTAAACGCAAAGATGACTGCTGTGAAACATAATTCTCCCACCATCCGATCGATATTAGGCAAACGGTTAGAGGTAGAGCCCAGAGATGGTTTTTTTCGACTAGAGTCCAGACTACGAGGCCGGCTATTTGGGCAGCGAAGGCAGCTAAGTCAACGATCATTTTGACAAATCGTTTTGACTCCTTGTGGCCTCTGGATAACAAACCTTTAAAAGACCAGTAATAAAAAGCTTATTGCAATTGTCATAATCGTAAAATTTTATATACTAAAATTGATTGTATCAAATCGAGTAAAAACGAAACAAAATAATTTCTCAAAACCTACTCATTCAACTGTATTTCTTGAAAAATCATTTTAAAACTTTCAAATAAGTTTCACTTTCTTCACATAATAAAATCAAACGTACATTATGTCCTCTAATATAACAAGTATGAACCTTCAAATCACTAACCACAGTTGTATATATTGGAAGCTTTATTTATTCCTTAATTTAAAAACTTTAGTTGCAATATCATTGAATTATGATATCGTAATAAGTCAATTTTCTAAATTCTCTAAGCTGCTTATATGGTTGTATCGTTTACTTTAACGTCTAACATTTGACTATATGGTGTTGTAATGCTTTAGTAGAAGACAAACAAACATAAACATAGTGTGCAGTCAATAAGTGACAAAATAGAAGATGTACAGTAGTATGTAGTTTGGTATGGAATATTACTGTTAAGTTTTGTAACTTATAAATGAAAATGTTTCATACAACAAACAGTAAACGAACCAAATCATAGATGATTGTTACGCACTATAAGTAGTTTTTATAAGTTGCTAAAAGTAAGAACTGAGAGTTACTAACTAGCAAAGTATATGGTCTTTTCACAGATAACATCTTTCAAGAAAAGAATATACATATATACTTTTAAATTATAGCATAAACAACCCGATTAAAACTAAAATATACAAAATTTTATCAATTTACTGAGAATAGAAATGAAGGATCAACAAGAGAGTAATTTCTGTAATTCTAAACGTATCCTAGTAGTGTAGTTTTCATGCAATGCAAACTTAGCCAATTGCTGAAAGACTTTTGAAACCTTTATCTTATACATAAATTCTTTATTTTCAACACCTCTAATTTTCATGCTTAATAAGTAAGTGATCTCTGACTGCTCCAAAACCCTTTTTGAATTTAATATGGGAGTTAGCAGATTATTTAATTACAGCTAGTGAATCAAAATATCTTGCAATAGTATTTGGATTACTTGTAACTAGTTATAGTACAGAGATTCATGTTTAAAGCTATAAAAAATTTAAAAATTTTTGAAAGCTTAAAATTAATTTCTTTTAGTCTACTTAGCTATTGTTCTTTTTATATTCTCTATCATATTACATAATACAAAGTTTCTTTCGTTCCTCTGCAAGAAGCTGATGGCATCTTTATGTAAATTATTTCTATCATAGCGAATACTACAATAGTTTGACTCTTTTTATGGTTTTAATTAAGCTCACTTGGAATATTTAACAAAATGGTGCTAAAGAGAAAACATATTAATTGATATGTTAAGCTTAACCTACTTAAAGCGTTTAATAAACTTTTAGAGAAGAGAGTTCATCAACAAAGCTTTTCAGCAGAAGGATGGGAACTTTGTTATGTACTTTTCAATATTTCAACCGGTTTAAATCGTGATTTACTATAAGAACATAACGTTAGACATCATGTGGACACCTACAAAGAAATGTCATAAGTACCTATGGGTCCAGATCACTACTATGTAACATTTTTCGAAATTCTTTGTATTTATAATCATGAGTTTATTTACAGTGTACTTTTCATTAAAATTGTATTCATTATGTGAAGAAAGCTTACAATAGATTACTCTACGGCCATTTCTCTTTAATTTCCTCTTTTTTTGCTTTTCATTTTTCTTTCATTTGAGTTTTTTTAATGGCTTAATAAACAGTTGAAAATTATGTTAATTAAAAAGAATGAAACTAATGTGTCGAAACGAATTATGATTTTGGAAATTTCTTCGCGAAATCAATGCCATTTTAAATTTCTATTTTAAAGTGTACTTTTTAAGACATGTGTAATTTGTTATGAAACTTTTTAGCAATACACTAATTGCTAAAGTAACACACGATTTTAATGTCTTAGTTAATTTTTAAAAAGTGTAGACATATATGAATAAAGTTATTACTTTTTTCTGTCAAATTTACTTAATGAAGTGAACCGTAAATTAAAATCTTTACTAAATGTTAATGTTTTCCGTTTTTAAATTAAGTATTTTAAAAATTGTGAAATAAACTAATACTATGTTAAAGTATTTTGAAAATTCATACTGTATAAAAGTTAGAATACCCTGCATGCAGTAACACATTTATAAACATATAAATGATACAGAAAAGTTTTTAAAGATGTTTTATATGTTACAATAATGTTGAAAACGTGCTATTTTTAATATTTGATGTAATTTTTTAACACTTTCCAACCATTGCGCCTTAACCTGTTTTTGACCTGCGCAGTTCTGTAGATATATTATTGCGTGGAAAACTTAAATTTGAATCAGTCAATAAAAAACATTCTAGAATTTTTTTAACTGAAAATATATAAAAGTTTTCTTAATGTATTAAAGAAACAGAAGTATCTTAAAACATGTGTACGTTCGAAAACTTAACTATAGTTAACTATTTCGGTAAATATTTTTTCCAAATGTTTGTCAAACTGTTTAACGACGCAAAATCTACGTCTTATATATAATTCGTCATACTTTTCAAAAAATAAGCCTAAGTGTTTTCTTGTTGAGACACAGTTTTAAATAAAATGTTCATAAATAAAGGATCTTTTAATTCTTTCAATTTTTCAAGTAAAACTTCATGACAACCAACTGCTAAAAATATTTTACTAAAATAGTTCACATTTCAAAAACACCCCACGTATGTGTTTTCTTTTTAGAGTTTAAAAACATTCAGGCAACTTTAAAAGTTGTTTGTTAGTAGGGTTATTTCGAAATAAGTTTCCATTGTTAATTTTATGATATAAAGTTGCTTTTATATTAATTAATTATTGCGCTTGTCTTACAGAAATTTAAAATTAAATTTTGGCGCGAAATTTAAACATTTGATCTTTGTAAGCTATAAATAAGTCATAAAATAAGTGCATTGTGTACAAAAAAATTTCATCGAAATACCCTAAGCTGCTTTTTTTCATTTGAAAAAAAAAACAAATTTTAATAAAAAATTTTGTCATTATAAACGTTATTTAACGGTTCAAAACCATTAGAATTAAATCATGCGTAGTGGTTTACAATTGGGATCTATGTTTGCTTAGAGCAGGGTTTCCCAACCTTTTTGTACTTTAGAGCACATTTTAAAATATCGATGGGGTGGTAGGCATCGCCTATTTTTAATTGACAAAGTCTTTCTATAATTTTTATTTTCCTGTAATTTACTTTCTTCTATTCATAATTTGCAAATAATTAATAAACAAAAATGATTCAAAATCATAAAATATTTTCTAAATTTTCTAAAAACGGGGAAACGTATTTTCTCTGTTGAATAGTGGCGGGCACACACTATTCGTTCCATGGTGCCGTGATGCTCTCGGGCATGGGGTTGGGAGCCTCTGGCTTAGAGTTTAACAAAAAAATGAGCAGTCCAAGTTTTATACGTCCATGCTTGATGGCAAATATTTTGTTCTGTGTGCAACGCATGACGTACTGTACATTACTGTCAAGCACAGATCTGTGCTGTCAAGATTTGTGTTTGGGAGTTCTAAATTAGAATGAGATGTTGAAAGATGAATATGGGCTTAGGTTCCGGAATCAGTTGCGATCTACAACCGCCATTATCACAATACTTTATATAAAACATAAAGTTATCTCACATTTCCCTTTCTAATTTAAAATTGCTAAATGCGAATCCTGACAGCAGTGTGTAATACGTCACGCGTTACACACAGAACAAAATATTTGCCATCAAGTAACTTTAATCCAACCTTAATGTGTTTTAGTCCACTAAAAATGCATTTTGATTTTTAAGCTTAAAAAGTGCATAACTACTTAAGCTTATAACACTGATTTTCAAACTCAAAAACTCTCAACAAACTAAAAAATAAATTAAGTAAACCTATATTTGCAATATTAATATCAGAGCTTAAATTTTTTGAAGAATCTATTTTAGTTGATTTTTCTCAAATTTAATGTGTATACGAAATAAATAAAAATTCTTAATCTGTTTTAAATCGTTGAGCGCGTTGGGTCTCATATGAGAGCCGCGTTGTTTCAAATGCAATTAATCACATACCAAACATTTAACTAATTGACATTTAAACTATAATTATATATTTGACGACTTATTAGATTTACAGAGCAAAGTTTTTGTAAAAATGATAAGCTTTTATCATGTTTGACAAGGTTTCATAATCGTTTGAAAACATGTACTTTTAACTTGAGCGAAAAATAACATTTTGCAAATAATGTGAGTAAATCAAATTAACCAATAACCATTACAAAATACTTTCAATTCTAAAAAAAACATTATTATTGCATACATGAAATTCCTACTTTTAGTCATTAGTACACAAAGCACAAAATCGTGCATAAATTAATGGTAAATAGTTGCGTCTTTTCGAAGCGTTCAACACCTTTATCTTAAACTTAAATTATGATAAAAGTAACAATTAACATTCAAGCATATAAATTACAAACTTTACAATGAATTATGTGCAAGTAAAGCGCCGTACATGTATACAATAACTCTTAACGATAAATTGATCGAGTTTATACTAATCTAAATTCAAAAAACTCAACTGAAAAGTCATAGTTTAAAGTTTATTTAAAAAGTAATCAATGATTTTTTTAATTAGAAATTTAGAAATAACAAATAGATCAGGTTTTGAACTTTTAACTATATATTATATTTAAAATAGTACGTTTTTAAATTTAATTTTTAAATAATATCTTATTTTTATAAAATTATAAGCTCTTTTATAGAAATTCGAATTGATAAATTTAACAGGAAGGATGTCTGCAATTCAAGATTTGGTCTTGAAGAAATTTTAATTTGCTTATTTTTAATGAGTATTTATGCATAAATAGTAAAAGTATATATTTGTATTTAGCCCTTTAGCACTTTTATTACAAAAAAATTAAATTTTATTACACTTTGTTAAAGACTTTTAATATTACTCTTTGATGCACAGTTTTCAAAAGAGAATTATCAGCTTTAATTAATTACTTGTATTGAGTCTTTGACATTTTAAAAGCCGTAAATTAAATTTATGCCTAGAGCGTATTTATTAAAATTTAGTATAGGTTAAAATTCGAATCATGGTTATAATTATTTATTTAGTAATAATTAGAAGTAACATTGCGAAAAAAAATTGCTTATTCTGTGTAAACTCAATTTTAACTAACAGGAGATGTATAAAAATATGTATTTGGGCCAATATAAAAAATCCATATGATATAAATGTTTTAATAATTTTTTAAATTAAATTTAACTAAATAATTGTACGAAAATCATAATTAAGTAATACTTAAGTAAATAAATAATTGAGTAAAGCTCATAATTTTAAACACATCGCTCATGAAAAATTAGTAACTGTTCTATTACCCTCAAAGTTACTTTAATTTACTTTAGTAAATATCGGTTAGTTTACTTTTTTTTAATAATTTTAGACTTTAATTCAAACAATTTAAATAATTTTTAAATCTTAAAAAGACACCGTTAAATAAAAAACAAAATATATTGGAAGTTTAAGTTTTTCTTAATTTAAAAAAAAAATGTTTTTAAGAAATATTCGAATTTTGTTTACATTTTACTAAAAATTTCTTAAAATTAAATTTACAGTATGTATTTTATATGACCTTAACTTTAAGAAAATAAAAAAATTAAATATTTTTATTATGTTGCTTAAAAACCTTGTTTAATTTTATAAAGTAAAGGGTTTTGGCCTCCGATTGATTCTTTTCTCAGTCATATAGTATTTAGTTACTATTTTTCAATAATAATATTTAAGAAGTTAATGAAAATTTAAATTATATTTTGTTAAGCCTTTTTTTTAAACAAAATGTAAATCACTTTGATCCGAAGTTCATAGAGTCATGACTTTGGGGGCTATGAAAAATAATAAGTCAATCGAATTAGTAATGATTATAGGTCTTTTTGGTATATAATGTAAACTTTTCACCAAGGTGAAACCTTAAATTAAATAGAATAAGTAGTTTCTACAGGAGTTATTTAGAAGAGTAAACTTTAAAATAGAATTTTTCATAAAATAAAGGAATCATAGTTCGATCTTTATTTATTTTCAACAAATCTTATATAATTATCTATATTGAAATCATTTCAAAAAGTTTAAATTTCAACTAAATCTGAGTAGGTTATACAAACATTAAAGTTTAACCTAAAATTTTGGCTCCAAATTGACGAATTTATGAAGTATAATTTTCATATATCAAGACCGCTTAACTCTTAATCCAGTGGTTTAATCTGTTGATTCATTTCAAGTGAAACTCTAATTTATCAATGTTTTATTCGAAAATTTCTCTGACTTGTAATTAGTCTTGATTAATCAGTATAGACTTTTCGAGCAATCAAATGTTAGCCGTTCTATATTTTGGTTCATTTATTTAAAATGTTATGTCTGATGTAGAGTTGAAATTTTAATTGTTTATTTAAAGTAAGTTTTATCAGATTTAATTACTTATAAGATGAAATCGATATAAATATAAAAAATAAATTTGTTTAGTGAACGATGATTGTCATGTTTTTAATTTCTTTAGCGACTTTAGTACGCAGTCTCAACAAAACCCTATTTTTTATTTTATGTTAATTTTATTATTTCAGGAATTAATCGTCAAAATATAATTTGTGTGTAAGAGTTAAAAAAAGTAAAATAATTTCATTTTATAATGAGAAGGACAAACTTTATAAATTTTTCCATTATTTAAACTGATTTCAAAAACTAAATTATTACGTTTAATAATAAAGTCATTATCACAGAATAATAGATATAGAAGGAAATAATTTATTATCTGCTTAAAAAAAAATTATAAATTCCCTTCCAATAATACCAATTATGACATTATAATTGACATTAAAATACAAATCTAACGACTAAATCACAGAAAAAAAATTAGTAATCTGTGGTTTTCTGGGCGAAAACATGGACGTATCAAAAATGGGCTATTCGTCCTTTTATTCAAGCATAAGAAATTTTAAAACCTTTCCGCTGATCATGCGCTCTATGTAGGAAAAATTTATCAAAATAGGTTCGAAAACTCAACATTAGTTAACTTTATGATAAATATTTTTTCAAAATGTTGAATAAACTGCTTAAAAATACTAAATCTATGTCTCATTCTCAACTAAATCCTATTTTTTTAAAAAAAAACTTAAATTATTTTTTTATTGAGACAAAAGTTTTTATTAAAAAGTCTATAAATAAGGAATCTTTAAATTTTAATTTTTTTTTATGAAACTTCATGACAACCAACTGTTAAAAAATATTTTATCAAAATAGTTGACTTTTCGAATGCACGCATATTCTAAATTATCTTTCATCAGTAAGTGTAATTTGTTATTTAAATATTCGCTAACGTTTTTTTAAAAAATATAAAATAAATAAAACTTTTTAACGGATTTTTTAAATAAAATTTTACAATCAAATATGCGCAAGTTTCATCAAATAAAACTATATTTTTTTAAGCTACATAAAAAGACAAAAAGGTTATATTTAATACGATTATGTGTGAAAATTATTGATTGTAAAGAATTTAGCTTTAACTGACAACTTTGCCACAAAAAACTTGACTGGCAACAATATAAACGTTTCTGCATTATAAAGTTCAATTTTAGTAAACCTGGTGTAAATAAAATGTCTTTCAAGAACTCCGTCCAACCTACCAATAAAGATTTTCCTTCTATATTCGTAATTTTATGGTCACCATGCATCATAATTAACTGCAATACAAAATAATGCATTTCTGTACTCTCCGAACTTTATTTCTTTAAAATTCATGCGCGTTAAAGTTTTAATATAGAGTCTTGTGCACATTGCTCATCAAAAGACCTTTTTTGTCGAGAAACCTGGTTACGTTTTTGGTTAATACGAGTTACAATTTAATCTGCAACCAATGTTCGCCAAAATATAGTTGCAGCCAAGTTTTGTTTTCATTTTCTTTTTTAAATATTTGAATTTTGGAAACACAGAACAGAAAAGTCTGTGTTTTATTCGCTTTATAAAAAATACTTGAAATTTTGGTTTTAAGTTTATTTTAGGCATGGACGTATAAAATATGGACTGATCATTGCAAAGGGAAACGTGTAGAGAGTAATTTTCGGACTGAGTCAAACTGCGCATGTATAATACGTTTTTTTTTAATTTTTGAAAACTGAAGTTTTTTAAATCAATTTTAAACGTGAACATTTTTAAAAGATGAGGAAATGCATAATTTATCAGTCCACGAGAAATTAGTTACCAAATTTATCATTTTACAGGTATTTATTTAATATAAGCACTGTAAAGAAGTCAAACGTTGAATGTCGTTTTTAACGGTCAAGAAAAAAATCATCGTTATTTTAAAACCAACGTTGCGAGTCAGGGCACTTCGACTCGGTCCGAAAATTTCACTCTACACGTTTTCCTATGTAATGATCAGTCCATGTTTTATACGTCCATGATTTTAGGTTATTTTCTGCAGTTAAAGCAGAACAAAGAATAACGTACGAGAGCAGTGAGTCGCTCACGTTAAATATTTTAAAAAAACCATTATAAACGTTTTTATCCCTTTATAACACAGATAGAAAAAGTGGTTACGAATGGTTACAATGCAACAAAAGTTGCAATCAAAGATAACTATGTTGCTCTCCAAAAAAGGTCTAAAAATATTTATGTTTATTTAAACTTTAAATGAGTTTTTAAAGCAAACTAACTTTTAGAATTCTTAACTCCGTCAAACTTAAGGTAATTAAATCTGTCAAATTTAGTTTAAATAAACAAATTTAAATTCAGATTAGCTTTAAACGTGATTCCATCACGATTAATCTTTCTTAAATGATAGAAAAGAAGCGATTAGAAAATCATTATTAATGTAATTTGTTTCTAAAGATGGATGAATTTGATTGGTCTTAGAGGTAGAATATTATTAGAGTTCTCAAAAACAGTTTAAATGAGTTAGACTATAAAGCAACTGATATTTACGTATTAAAAAGATCCATACTGATTAAATAAGATCAGTTACGATTCCGTGAGGTTTTTAAAGGCGGTTTATTAACTTCTCATATAAATTTAATTGAAAAATAACAAAATTTTTGCAGCATAAGAGATTAGTCAAAATAATCATTAATACATCAATAAAAATAAGAACATACCTAATAGTGCCGGAATGATGCAAAGACTATTAGTAAGCATAGCACCTTTGACAACATCCAAGTGGGGAAGTACATGAAAAATTAGTAGGGCGGTACCGATGGTATGCGCCGACTCAGCAAACAAAACAACGACAAAGTATCCAAGAGGTGGTCGCTTCCATGATTTGAAGAAGCAAATACGTGCTGATCGAAACAACACGCCCAGTTCGACGACTGCAAATGCAATCATCAGGCACCATATCCAGGCAACGCGCTCAACAGTCGATGGCATCACCACGAATTGCTTATCCCTACCCAAGTCATGGTTGCAATATTGTAATGGTCGAGTTTTTTGGAGCTGTGACGTCATTAGCAACAACGTTCCTTTTGCTACTACTCCGCCACTTAGCACTATCACAAACGTTACTAGATACGCTATCACTTTTAGCACCTTTACTGTTATTTGTAGGCATTCTTGGTTTGCCATTGAACCGGAGTCCACTTTGTTCGGAGGGTCTCGGAATACGTCCCATCCTCGAGTCACTTGTAATGTGTTTTGACTACTTGGACGAAAGAAAATCATTAATATTCAATACATACCTTCCAATATTATAAAATTTACACAGTGAGATATGGTATCTATATTACAACTTTATTTATGAACTATAACCGATTCAGTAATAAGGTAGTTGGCATTACAAATCTTTATTTAGATGAAAACTGTTTACTTCCTTAAGAATCCGCCATAAGTCAAAGATATAAACAAAAATACAAAAAATGGGATATTCGTATAACTTAAGGTACAAGTGAAATCTAATTTGAAATTTATTACAACATATTTGATTTTATTTTCATTTTTTAGTAACAAAACATATATAAAAAAATTTAAAATATATATATATAATTTTTTACATTTCTTAAGAAATTACTAAGTTGGGCTTAAGTACTGCATTAATAAATAAAGAATTTTTATTAAAAATTAATCTTAACTGACAACACAGATTATTCAGATCGGCAAAGGAAAAAAAATTTCTAATTTCCCTGCGTTTTTATGTTGGTACAAAATTCAAAAAAAGTGTTGGCATCTCTTGAGAAAACGTCTCGCAATGTTGCCAAAAATTACTTATTTGTTTTATACAACATTTCTTCGATAACAACTGCAAAAAAATAAATTTAGTACAAAATTATTTTCATCAATTATTTTTATTAATTTTCTTTAATGTTTATTTAAAGTTGAATGCAAATATTTATATGAAAAGAACATTAAACGGCAACTTCGGTTATTTATAGAAAAAATAAAATAGCGCCATCAAGTTTTAAAGGGAAAGATAAGGGAACGCTTTGCCGATCTGGGTAATCTGTGTTGATAACTTTGTCACAAAAAGATTAACTTGCAACTATGGCAACGTAAAGTGCAATACTAATAGTTTTAGTGTTGAACACAACGTTTTTCAGGAAACGTGTTTAACACTAACAATAGTTTTCCTTCTATGTTCGTTATTGGATATTAAGAATATTTCAAATATTATTTGACAATATTTTTAAATTTTTGTACTTGTACTTTTGTAGATAAATAAATTTTTTTCCTTTAAAAAAATCATTTCTATATTATTATTTTTTTTTTAACTGAAATTGTAGTCTTGTTAGCACACACTTTAAAAATCGTTGGCTTAAACAATTTTTGAAGCTAGTTTAAGGTTTTAACTAATATTTTTTTATAGAAAATTCAGTTTATTTGTAAATTACTCTTTGAGTTCTATGTTTATGATTTGTAATTTAACTAGAATCGATCTTTGTGCCTGTTTCGGCCGCAATCTACTACACCATTTCCAAGTAAAATATCAAATGGTCTGGAGACATCGACTAAAAAACATCCTGTGTGAATTTGGAAATTCCAATTTTCATTTGAAAATACGTAGAAAGTTCAAATTTAATATTCAAATTGACAATAGAGTGTTCTGATACAAAGAATTAGTACTTTATATATATTATTACTTAAAATTATTCGAAATGAAATAAACTTCACAAATTATGATTTCATTTTAGAGAGATTTTGAAGAAATCTGTGAAAACCAGTCAACACAGACTGCGCATTTCTATATTTTTTTATTTTTGCACACATTTATTTTCACTTCGAAGAGCGCCTACGCTAAAATTACGTAATATAAATTGCTCGTAACGGTTTGTTAAATTTTTTAATTTGAAATTTTAAATTTTTTTCGACATTCTTAAAAAAAATTCATTCAAATAACTTTTGTCTCGTGTAATTATTAATTTCACAATTTTTAATTTTAAAATAATGGTTAAATCTATTTTTAAAAATTTAAAATTTTCTACGTTTTGAAATGTCAATAATGCACATGCTCTTTTCGATGTAGAAGCTGAAATGCGTAGAAGCAATAATGTGTTGAAATTTGCAATCTGTGTATAATTAGATTATGACAGAAAATAATAAAAGCCATTTTTTGGCGGACCTAATTGTTTCGAATCAATTTCAATTGAAAATTTCGCCTATATTTCGCTAAAATGCGATATAACTTCGAATTGATTTGTTTCGTGTTTTGGCACATTGAACAAAATATTACAGAACAAACTTTAGTAAAAAAAAATAATCCTATTTACAATTTTTAAATACCACAGACGAAACAAACTTTGAATTTTTTCCAGGCAAAAAATTTTTGCTTTGAAAAAAAATTGAATTATTTCGAATTTTTCGTTGCTATGGCTTTGCTCCCAAATCGAAATTTTAGTCGTCAGTAATTTGCAAATTATTTTGAATAGTTTGAAATAATTTGGTCCGCCAAAATACGGCTAAAAACTTGAACGTACGAAAATAAGTACGTATACAATTTCACAGACGTGAAAAATAGAAACAATAACATAAATCTTTATTAACAAATGAAAAGTGTATGTGTATCTTTATTAGTATGTAACTTTATTTAAAATTGTCTGGTACAGATTAAAATGTTTTTTCAATCTACTTTTGAATTTCAGTTTAAGGTCATATTATTTGAATAAATTTCATTTAAAATTACAACTAATGTTTCTAATATACATCAAACATATCAAGAAATTAAGCATTTCTTTAGTAATTTGATCCGGATGAAATTCAAATAAACTTATTGTATAGCTACATTATTATTAGTATCTAGATTACTTTCAACAGATTTAATATTAGTGTTGGTTGCTTTGCACGGTTCGAATGAAATTACTAAGTTACGGTTTGCTAAAAATCATGCAAGGCCGTCGATTTTATTAGATTAAAAAAGTAATTTCTGCTTTCTAAAAAAAAACTTGCAAAAATTACATCATAAATTTTAAGTTCATTTTTTCAATTTTCTACGTATAATGAAAAAATATAAAAAAAAATAAAAGAAATAACGTAACTTAGGCAAATATCAAGTGATTTTACTGGAATAGGTTCCTCTGAAACTTTTTTTCAAATTATCGTACTTTATTCTTATGAAATAAAAGTAATTCTAGGGTCATAAAATGATAATTTGAGATTTCATAAGTAAATAAACTCGGTAAATGCCTTAAATTGCAGTTATCCTACAACTTTAGTCCTACACATTTTAATGAGTGACAAAATGTGCCAACTTTCTTAGCTCTGTAATAGATTAACGATGCAGTATCTTTTTTACATATTGTTTTCTTTGTACATGAAATTTCAGTTAAAAAACGTTTCCGTTTAAAAATATGATTTAATTTTCGCTTAAAATTATTCTAAAACTATTTTTCAATTATTGTTGCTACAGTTTTATTATGTATATAGGAATTTCTTTATTAGACTTTTCCATAATGATTTTAATCCGTCGCATTAATTGGTTTTTTTCAACCCCGCCAAGCAACTATTAATATATTTAGTAAAATAGACGGGTAAAAAAGTCTATTAGAAAAGTAAAACTAATTTTTCTTACTGTACTCTTTACTATTTCATTTAATACACGCTTAAACCGTATAACCAAAATGATATATACGTGATTTTTACATGATAAAAATTTTATGCATTTGATAATAATTTACAAAAATTATATATGTTATACATCAAGAAACTTTTAAATTTTACGTGGAAAAAAATATGTAAATAACATATATTTTCATATTACTAAAATAACCGCATATTTTCTACAAAAGTGATTCTCAACCACTGTACTCTGGTGCTTTACTCTGCTGTGAGATTTTAAAAATGTGCTATCAATTTTTATGGTTAAACTAAATACCGAGTAAATAAAATACATAAACTATATATGTATATATACACGAAAAAAATAAGATAAACGTTTTTTACAAACATTTATATTTCTACTAAAAAAATATTATTGCAAGCAATATACAGAGGGTTAAAATATAAAAAAGATAATATAGTCAACTATCAGATATGTTTGTAAAAAAATGATTGCGTAGTGTTATTAAGATGACTACATTAATTAAAATATTTAGTTGTCCTCTATTTAATTATAAATTTAGTTGCAGTAACTATATTACAGTTACAAAAAAATATCTACTTTTCTCAGTGTAATTATAAAAAAAACAACTGTTTTTTTATCAACACTATTCGACCCCCTATCTCAGATCGACGCACATTTTTGTTAAATATACTACAGAGTTCTATATATACTACTTTGATGACTTCTGGTCTAATCCATAAATTCTTACAAAACTCAAAACTGTTATAGTCAAAATTAAAAAAAAATATTTGTTTCAATATTAGCATTTAAGCAAATATTTACAAATAATTATTATCTAATTACGCTAAAGAAACAAAAATTGTTTAAAACAATATTGGAATAATAAACCATAAAAGGTGCTTATTTAAACAGCAGAAACAACATTATAGTAAGGAGGAGAAAATTTTCATTAGTTACAAACTTTCTTTTATTATATTTCATTTTAATAAGAAAGAAAATAAATGTGATTATTCAAAAAACGACCTCGAAAATATAAACATTTCTAACTTTTTTTTGTAGAAAAATAAATCAAATTTATTTGTTAAAATTAAAATTAATTTTTTTTCTAATTTTGCAAACATTTTATTGCATAATAAAAGTTTTATAAAAATATATTTTAAATTAGAATGTTTGAAATTAGTTAAATTTAAAAAGTTTAAAACTATATCGTTTATACAAGCAAATGTGCAGTATGAAAATTATCTAAACGAATTCTTTTTAAGAATGTCAACAGTTAAAAAACTGTTTAACTAAACTGTTACCAACCGTTTACAAATATGTTATTTTAGCGTATGCGCTCTTCGAAGTAGAAGTAAATATATTTAAAAATAAATCTAGTTGTTTTTAGAATAAGTACACGTAGTTCTACTTTTAAACGATAGAGACATTTCTAAAAAATTCGTATAAAACAAGAATTAGATGTAAAAACATTTAAAAAATTCGTATTAGAGTTTAGTTAATTTATCTCGTGCTTACATACTTTAATTCATTAAAATATTAAAAAATAAAATATATTTTGTAAAAAAAGTAGTAACTTAAAGTCATTAAAATAAAAAATGTTAAAATAATATAGGTATAAAATAATATTGGTAGATTATTAAAAATCATGTTGAAATATAAGAAAAGATTTTTTTCCTAACTCATATTAAGTCAAATTCGTGTAAAAAAAGGAATTAGATGTAGATCAATATCAGTCATTCTCAAATTGCTCCATATAGATTCCCAGGGATAATTAGCAGGGATTTCATGAGCGAAAAAGAAAAATTATGGGTTTACAACAACCTAATAGAGGTCCATGACAGTTTTTCTGATTTCTATTCTTCACAAACATTACGAAAGTTTGCTGTCAAGTAACAAAAAACCGTTAACTTTAAAAATCAACGGAATATTTTTAAAAAATTTCAACCTCTACTTTAAGAAAGCGATGCTTTATCCTGTTATTGTACAGTTTTCTTTATTTATGATTAAAATTAAGTTAATTAATCGCGGAAGTTGTTGTATAAGTGAAATTCAGTTGTTCCGTTTACTTATCACAGATCCTGTCGAAAAAAATTTTGTTTTCCCGCGTCATCGTATTTAGTGGAACAGAAACTAAGTGCAGTTAACAATTTGCTAACAAACAGAAATAGAATTAGATATTGTTAATCGTGGAGATCTAAGAATGATTATGATAAAATTTCAATGGAAAATTGACAATTTAGAGACGAATTACCAGATGAAAAAGTTTGGGAATTACTGCACTATATTGTTAAAATGTATTTTTTACTATAGAAATATACAGATATCAATATTTTATGTAGATTTCTATTAAGTGTAAAAACAACAACTTTTACTAATCTTATATGTTAATATAAATTTTCATCTGCGTAAAATTATAAGAATATTAGTTAACATTAGTGTGTAATTTACTCAGTAAATATGTAATAAATATTTTCACTAATAGGTATAGTGATTTATAAAATGTTTTAAATTAAATTAGCTTTTAGAAAACAGTATTTTGTTTAAAAAATTATAGAATTAAAATCGACATTTTTAATAAAATATAAAAAAGAATATCAACAACTTTCAAATTCGAATAGTAATTATTTTAAATAAATAGTTTCAAAATTAACTGACATTAAATTTGAATAGCACTTACTTTCAGTAACTCTAGAATAAATTTTACGCTAATGAAAAATATTAACATTTAAATTTTTGGAGATCTTTGTAAATATCTTGGCAATCAAGTAACCTGAATTAACGAAATTCGGTATTTATTTCATGAATGTCATAAATGTGTAATAATTTAAAAAAAATTCGGAGACTTAATTAATATTAATAAAATTAAATAGAAATTAGACTAAGATTTTCCATTTTGGTAATTATATATAAATTAAAATCAAATATGAAATGTGTGCTATTAATTTTACAATTAAGCTTTTTCCTTTAAAAAAAAATTATTCAGGCATATGTTTAAATATTAATTAACAGAAAGAAGTTTGAATCACTATTAACATTAATTGCAGTCGGTTTATTCAGTATTAACGGAAATAAAAACTGAATTTCTTTTGAAAAATAAAGCTGCAAATTATGACGTTGCTGAACTTTCTTTGTGTTTAAAATAGTCTACTATTAGACGTTTTAATCAAAAATACTTTTACAAATAAGGTTCACAATTTCTTTTCAAAAACGAAAGTTTGAAAAATCACAATTGAAATGTATGTTTCATATAAATGATATTATGTTCAAGGCTTTATATGTGAATCAAATAAGTGGCAACGTCGAGTCCACATTATTAAGCTTTCTTTAAATAAAGTCAAAAATAATAATAATATTTTGCTATTTAAACTCTAGATTTAAAGGTGTTGATCATGTACTTATTTTTACTGAAGTGAGACAAATTTATTCATATAAAAAAATAGTTCTAAATAAATTAAATGAAGGAGTCTGGGAAGAAGAGGAGTTAACTTTTACATATATGTTATCACTTCCTTAAAAATCATACAATGTTTTTAAAAAAATATTAAAGTTTTATATTTACACCATGATCAAATTCTAAATTAATGAATTTAGATCAGACTTTAATTCTAGTGTTAATAAATTGATTACGCAAGGCAATAAATTCCAAATATTTTTTTGTTAGAATAGCCTGTAGATTTTCTGAAAGTCCAAATGATGCTAATTACAAAATGAAAATAATTTTATAAAGCTTAACGCCAATATTCAAGGAAGGGGAAATTAATTTTTCAATAATACAATTTTTCTACTTCAAATCATGGACGTATAAAACATGAACTGATCATTGCACAAGGAAACGTGTAGAGAACAATTTCCTGACCGAGTCGAACTGCGCTGACTCACAAAAGTAGTTTTGAAATAAC
>AGDA01085227.1:0-10756 GCA_000281935.1 Mengenilla moldrzyki | reverse complement strand
AGAGCACAATCGAAAATTTTACATTCATGTTGATATAGTAATTTGAAAATTGAGTTCACACGCTTATATTAAAATCCTAGTATAGAATTTTCGAATAAAATTGATGCTTTTGCTTATAACGATTGCTATAATTGGTAAATTTCTATTTTGCGATAAAAAATTAGCCATTTATATCCGAAATAACTCAACAATTATGTCAGTGCCAAATATTTATTTAAGGTAACATGTACTAAAAACACAAATATAAACTTTTTCCCAGTTGTTCTTAATTATTAATTAATAAAATATTACATTAAATATCATTTTTGTGTAAGTACTTTCTTTTATTTACATAAACTAAGTCAAAATCTATTATAAACGCTAAGAACAAAGCGCCATTTTGATGGACGTGGTAAACTTAGGTATATATTTATCACCGATAGTCCTAGTGCTAAATAAGTTTCTCTTTTGATTAAAGGCTATGATTTTCGGTGTAGTTTCAGGATAGTTTGTGTCATTAATTTTTTTTGGTACTTTAATATGCATTAAATGTATAGATTAATATTCGAGTGATAAATTAGGTTTGAGAAATAAATGAACTTTAGGGAAATCTACCACGTGCGACTACTTTTCAAATGGCATTTGACGTGGACGCTTCAGGATTAATAATTTTTCATCGAGCAAAGGGCGAAAACAACAAAAATCGTGAAGTGAATTTTACGATTATGTTGATGAAGGTATTTTAATTTTGATTTATCAAACGTTTTATTATCGAATCGATATTAAACAATACAAATGTAAAAGAATTTCCAAGTTTAAAAAATGATAAAAAGTAACGAATTCTACTCATGGGAAAATAAATTTTTTTTCCATTTTTTAAAATTTTGTTTCTTTTTTCTTTTGAAAAATGTAAATTTTAAGAAAAATTTAAGAAACGGGAAAAGAATAAAAATCGATTTTTATGGAAATTATTGTTATGAATAAACACAGACTAATTACATGACTAATTAAGAATTAATGTTATTTTAATAAATTACTGTCATTTGGCTTTTAATTAAAAATTTTTCGTAATAAAATGATATTAAAGCAATTAATTTGGAAATAAGAATGCTTTTGCGAATACAATATATTGATAAGAAAATGGAATTAATCCATCGGAAAATGAAGAAAACTTGTACTTTATTTCTAATCTGGAATGTTATATATTTCTCTTTCTCTCCAGAAAAAAAAAATCGGGAACTTGGCAAAATCAAAATTATTTCCGTTCATATTTTATTTTCAAAGCTTTGTTATTTTTTGCCGTCAATATAAAAAAAAGGTCCTGCAAAAAGGGGTATTTTTTCTAATAATAATCTTGTGTAAAATAAAACAGCTAAAAAATCCAGATTTTTTTGCCAAAAACATCCCTTTTATTTTGAGTTATTATTGTTATTATTTTTTTAAAGTAATAAAAAAATGTAATTTCGGGTTTACAAAACAAATAGGAATAAATTTCCAGTTTCCCCTTAAACTTTTTGGCGTCGTGATGCTGGGCGCCTTCGAGACGCCTACAGTAAGCAAAAAAGCAACTTCTATGTTCTTCATTACAAAACAATAAATAATCGAAACAATGATAACTTTTCCTATTTATTTAGTACATTGGAAACTTGCATGTTTGCATGTTAATTGAAATTTTTTAAAATTCCCTTCATTACACATATTGTACATTTACACATGTTAATTTTTTATAATTATAATTAGCAAAATTAGTGGATAGCTTTAAATGAAATTATTAACAGTACTTTAACTTTTAATTATTCTGTACTATTTACATTTAATTTTCGAATATTAAATTTTAAATAGTTAGTAGTAGTCCAATCATTTCTTATATGTTATTAATTAATACAGAGTTTTTTAAGTACTCAAAAAAAAAGTATTAAAACTAAATGACTAAAAAAATATCTTTTTTTGTAAAATAAAAAATAATTTCGATTTTAAAATTAAAAATTTTATTTCCTAAATTTTATTCTTGTAATTTTACTTAATCATAATATTTATTTTTATTGAGTTTTTTATACTATTCAAAATATACAATAAAAAAATCTATTATTTTTTACTACACTTCCTAAATAAAAGTTATGTAAAATAAGCCTGCAAAAGATATATTAAAATTTAAAAAAATCACATTATGAGTTTTGAATTTTGAAAAATATTTTTAAAGTTTTATTGAAAAAACTTCTAAAAATTTCATTTTTTAACTTTAATAATATTTAGTTTTTATTTTAAAATTTTTTTTTTCATAATTTTGTAATTTTTCTTGAGTACTTTTCAGAATATGTAATATATGTTATATAACATTTAATTACTTTTAATATTAAAAAGTTAAAAAATTCTACTTACAATATGTATTTGTAGTTAATCTGTCTACAGTTTCTTGCTTTAACTTGGAACTTTTTTTGCCCATTTTTACACTAATTTTTTTGCGTTTTTGCAATATTTGTTACACTGTTTGCTTATCCCGAGCAGTGTGATAGGAACTAAAGCTCGACTTGGAAAAACATCAGGAGCTTTTTTGCTGAATTTTTTGCAAAGCGTGCGCTTTTATTACCCTTCCAGGTGATGTTCTTAATACGTTTGGCGAAATTTGCATAATTTTTGCCTTTGTTTTAACATTAATATAATAAAATAAATTTATTTCTTTAATTTTAAAATGACAAAAATAAACATTAATATTACGAAAAATGAATTTTAAATTTTTTTGCACGTATAAAAAAAAATTATAGAAAAATTTCAACAATAAAAACTTTGGTTATAAATTAAATCGATGTTCTTGTGGTTGCTGCTTGACCACTAGTACTACTAGTGGTTTTTGTTGATGTTGAGACTATCGAAGTTGGCACTGTTAAGTTCCTTCTTATTACAGAATCCTGTAAACCATGCTTTTTGTGCTTTGACCGTTTCTGTGTTGATTTACGGCATTTTAGAATTTTAAAGAATGTTTTCCGAAAGTCTTCTGAGAACAAGCAATAAATATAAAAGGTAATCGAATAGTTTAGGATTTCCAATAAATTGGCAATAGCGCGAAAAACCTTTTTTTTATTAAGAATAGAGAAAATTATTTGATAAGCAGCTTAATTATTTCCTTTAAGTGTGTTTTACTTGATAAGGGAAATTGCTGAGATTATCCTTTGACAGAGTCCAATTAAGAACAACCATTGGTGAAACACAGATTAAAAATAGGAACGATGTACTACCAAGCAAGTATAATAGACGTTTCTCCTCAGCGAACTTTTTTTGCTCGTCATTCTCATGTCTTAAGTGATGAAGTGTCATTTCGCGACGTCTCTTACATGATTTTTTGTACGCTATTATTATTTGCAAATTTAATGTCGCTACTAGTATCGTAGGTATTACCTTATACAGTAATTCCAGTACAACTTTGTAAATCTAAATTTGAAAACATGTTCTTAACATTGAATTTTATTTACAACAAAACACAGAGAAAAATTTGTTATTTAACCTAAAAGTGTGAAATTTGCGGCTCACTTAATTTTTTTGGCTAATTCAAAGTTTTAAGTTGTCTTTGCTAATTTAAACATTTAAACTATAGACGATTGAGTCGAAAAAGCCAATTAAATTATCCTAATAAATCTCAAATAAAATACACCAACAAGTACCACCCTTAAAAATATTTTAAACGTTGTACGATAATAAAATGAATAATTTTTTTTTGATTTTGATATATACCGCCCACCTCAGTTTAGTAAATTTTTACTTTCCCACCAACCATTTTTTTTGTTGGACATCTCTGGTTTAGCCATTTAAACGAATGACACTAAGATTTATTTTGCTGTTCACAAATTGAAAATTATACTTAGTGAATCAATTTTAAAAAATCACAGAACATTTGTCACGAGTTAACTTTTCAGTTTTGATAAATTATATTGATATTGATATTGATTTGATTCTGTTTTCTAATATGGGAGCAATTAATTTAAACTTTTATTTATAGATCTCAAAAGTTTCAATGTAAACGTAAAAAAAGTCTTAGAGAATTTCTAACAAAATCATACGATTGATTTTACGAACTTTTTTTGATTAATGTAAATGACATTCACAAATGTCTAAAAGAAAATTCGCAAATTGAATTTCCTGCTACTTTTATCAAGTACGGGTCGATTTCCGTCACTGTTTATTTCAGCAATCCTACTTTCGACATTGAAAAAAGTCATTTGATATTAATGGATTTTTCATTAAAATTCAGCCAATGTGAAAGAATAAGTTTATTATTTACGAAAAAAATTATTCTATTTATGTAAACATCATTATGTTAATAAAAAATTTTACACATTGGTTCAATTTTAATCAATATTTTTTTCAGTCAAAAAACACTAAAAAACACTGTTTCCGTTTTTAAGAAAAATTCTACTAAAATTTAAAAAAATATTCCATTAGTAAAAAACTTTATCAGTGTTTTAAACAATGTACATCTAATTTTTTTTAGTCTTAAAGACTAAGAAAATCTTTCTATTAAGCTCTCATCGAAAACTCATTACAAACTATCCCAGATAAGATAAGATTAAATTGAACTTTTCGAACAGAATGAGGCCTTCTTTGATTTTTTGATTTTAAAACGTTGGTTGGCTGTATATTCGTTCTGTGTAAACAGACATTTTTTGCGTTATTAAGTGTAAATTGCATTCATATTTGTGATTATTAGTGCGCTAAGAGCACAAATTTTTGAGAAACCCTTTTTTCTCATTAGTTTTTAGATGAGTTTTCGATGAAGAGCACACAATCTAATACAGAATTAAAACACTAATCACGTGATCTATCAATCCTAAAAATTTCAAACTTTGTGTATTTTTTATAAAACACATTTCTCTTAGCAAAATTTAGTTACTATATTTAAAATATGTTATTTAGCACTATAAAATGGTTTATGTAAATTTTATTAAATAAAGGAAAATAAGCACAAAAGAAAGTTATAAAAAATATGCTATTGTTATACGGGCACAAAGAGAACGGTTCTCTTAAATAATACAAAAATTTTCAAGAAATTATCACTTTAAAGGGAGATATGGAGTAAAATATGGAAAAAAAATCATGATTGCTGCGCCACACAGTGGCGAAAATATTAATGACTGTGCATTAACATTGCACATAATGTGTAGAAACTGTCTTTAGTAAATCAAAAGTATTTTGATTATGTAATTTGATTTAAATCCGTAAAAAACATTAAAAAAAACTGGTTTTTTTCAAAATTTGGCGTTAGAATTTAAGTTAAAATTTCTGTGAATTTTTTTTAATGTCTTTTTATAACATACAACTTTTATAAAGAACATTTCTTGAAATATAAGTTAAATTCTGAGATATAATGATTTAAAACTTTTGCTAGTGTTACGTTTACAGATCAATAGTTTCCGAACCAGTGACTGACTGTCGCCAATATTTTATAAGAGTTTTAGTCTTGATTAGTGTTTTCAAGATATGTATCATATTTTAAAATCCCAGATTGAAGGACTGTAATGTCCTTGTTAGAAGTCTTAAATCTAATTTTAATGTCATCAATAGATAAAAATATATTTGAAGACGTTTAATAGTTTTTTACATAGAATTGATCTATAAAAAGGTTTGCAATTGAATATTTAATAACTTTAAAAATTTTAGACAATAAAAAATTTAAAATTAAAAAAGCTTTGAAATGATCCTTTAAATTTTTATATAAGATTTTACTTTTTAATGCATTTATCGTTCCCCCATGGGGGAACGATAAATGTGCTTTTTGGTTTTGTAAATATTTTAATAGTCACTAAAAATAGGGTCTATAATAACTTAATAAAACGCATTTTTGAACTAAAAGATTGATATTTTTTTATATAATATAATATAAAAAATAAATTTAGTTTACATTCCAATTTTAAAATACCATGATAATTTAAGTTTTAACATATTTCAGCGTAGCTTAATCATGCAATAATAATGTGGTGAAAGAAATGAGATTCTATTTCTCTATGAAAACTTCACGTTTATTTGATTTAGCCGTGGAAAAATTTCACTTTAAGATTTTCCTCTGGAATAAGAACTATACTTAAATGACCGCTTTTAATGTATGACATAAGTGGATCAAATTTGAACCCTCAATAATCAAATTTAAAAAAAGGTACGTTTTTTGGATTTAAAAATTTTTATTCAAGAAATTTTTTGATGTTTTAAATCAAAAAACTTCATGAAGAACTCGTAATATTTTATAATTCAAAATTCCATGCTAATACTTTACAGCTGCTGACATGAATTCGTGTTTAGAATTTTATTTCAAAGTGCGAATATTTTTGTACATTGATAAAAACATTTATTACGTATTAGGTTAAATTTTTCATGATTTCCAAGCGGAAGATATTTTTCTAAAATTTTTTACTTTTATTTCATTTTCTTACACTATTTACTTTGAAATAAAAACTTATTTATGTATTATCAGCTTAATTTTGCTTTTATTACATATGTTTATACATTTTTTGACATTTTAAGAAGAATTAATTTAACATTTAAAAAATATTTTTATAAGTGTGGGCCACTAATAATGTACAACCACCTAAATCAGAAATTCCCAACCCTGTGCCTATATGGTGCCGCGGAACGATTCGTATGTGCCCCTTACTATTCCACGGAGGAAAATACATTTCCTGGTGTGTATGAAATTTAAATAATTATTTATAATTTTAAATCATGTTTGTTTATTATTTATTTACGAATTATGAATATACGAAAATAAATCTTGAGAATGTGCGAAGTTATAGAAGGTATTTGTCAATTAAAAATAAATAACGCCTGCTATCCTATCGATATTTTAGAATATGCTCTAGAATACAAAAAAGTTGGAAGTTCCTGATCTAAGTGAATAAAAGGTAACTTGAAAGTAACATTTAGATTAATTTTTCATGTACAAAAAATGTTTAAATTGACTCAAAAGTACAAAAATTGATTTCTTACTTTTTACTCACAAAAATGTATACAACGTTATTCCCTGAGCGCGACTGAAGTTATCCTTTCCCATAACTCAAAAAAATAATCACTTTGTCATGCCACAAAGTTTATAAACATTTCAGCAGTAATTATTGGTAAAAAATGATAACTATAAGAAATATTACTTTAAATTAATTATAAAAAATTAATAATACAAGCAAAAATTTATTTATAAATTTTAAAGTGTTATATTAATAATAAATTTAAATTAAAATAAGTTAAAATTACATTTTTAAAAACTAAAATATATTTTTCGTTTTTTGAGAACTAAGTTTTTTAATTAGACATTCGAAAAAAAAGTTTTATATAAATAACATCAATTTGGACACCGATGATTTGTCCAAAATTGGACTGATATAATTTGGAGCTTTATTTAACTTATTAAAAGTATTCATAGTTTAAATAAAGCTCTAAGAGTCCATATAATTCTCCCAAATTAATTTATAAGAGTAATTATGTGTTTGATTTTGTAGAACCCCACTTGGCTTTAAAAAACTCACTTATTGGATGCATTTGAAAAGTTAACTACTTTAGTAAAATATTTTTTAACATTTGGTTGTCATAAAGCTTCATGTAAAAAATTTAAAATTTAACGATACTACTTATTTATGAACTTTTTAATTAAAAATTTTGTCTGAACAAGGAAACATTTCAAGCTTATTTTTTGAACATTTTAATGATTTGAATTGAACATAATACATATACTTAGTATTGCTAAACAGTTTGATGAACATTTTAAAAAATATACACGAAAATAGTTAGCTATAATTGAGGTTCCGAAGATATCCATTGTGTGACATTCGAAAAACCAAACCAGCTCTACAAATTCTAAAGAGTCATATAGACTTAAACTGCATTTTTTAGTAACATTTTTCGACTTTAAATGGATAATTTATTGTCACCTATTGACTTGCTTCGTTTATTCCATTAAATATTGTGAATTTGAAGTTTTCTAGAAGTTACTAGAAATAACATCAATGGACTAGTATTCATTTATATTTAAAACAATGTACATTACTCTAAAGTAGGGGTGGGCAAATAAAATCTCTCTCAAACTGGAAAACTTTACTTCGTATGCTGTGCACGCGCAAATGATTTGGGTGGAGTTTTTACCCTACCTAAGAATTTTTTGGAAAAAATACTATATCTATCACTTTAAAGCATTTTAGAAAATAAATTTGGCAGTTATTGATAGATAATGGTATTAGGAAATTTTTGATTTCAATAAGATCGCATAAAATATATTTAAAAAATGCAAATGGGCATTTTCAACAGGCCAGATAAAGTGAACAAGAGGGTCGGATCCGGCCAGTGGGCCGGCCTTTGCCCACCCTTGCTCTAAGGTATATTGTTTTTATGTACACGTAGAAAAAGTTGATAGTAAATGAAAACGAAAATAAAAAAGCAATCAAATTAAACCAAAAGTATTTAACCAAACAAAAATTTCTATTTCACCTCATAGTAAAAATATAAAACATTTTTTTAAAAAATCTGAATTCTGAACAATATTGTTATTAATATTGTTATTAGTATGCTTTTGTTATTTTTTATACTTACTATTATTAAAAATTTTAAATTTCATTTAGTTTGATTTAATAAATTGTGTTTTATTACAATAATAGCTTTTATGTTTAAAATCGTTATTGTTTTTAAAAGACATAATATTTCGATAAGAATAAATATTTATTGTCCGCATTTTAACCAAAAATATTGGTATTTTCTTTATATTTTTGGTTGTTTCAACATCATTTCTTCACAGTGTACTGTTAAATATGGATATGGCTGATCATTTTATCTAGTTGGATTTGAAAACGTCTGAAAATTGGAAAATATATAGGATGAGAACAAAAAAATACTCGCATATAAGGAAACAATATTTTTATATTTTGGTTTAATTGAAATTAATACTTTTTGACTGTTACATTTTCCTATTACATAATAAATAAAGATATTGAAAAATGACATATTTACCTACTTGAATTTCATAAAAAACATGTGAGCCTAAATCATGTATCTTTTATCCTGACAAAATAATCGTAATCTGCTAATAAATTTTGTTTCTTAATAGTTATTTTTAATAGACGTGATCAGAATAATATTTTATCATTTTATTAGCAGATTACTTGGATCAGTGTTTTTATAATCAATTTTTCTCTGTACATGTTAATAACTGAAAAATGTGGCAAAAAACTTATTCAATAATAATACAAATTACGTTTATTTGAGTGATGTTGAAAAAGAAAATATAATGGAATTACATGTGTAACTTTAATGTTTCTGTTTAACAACCATTATATGAGCTTTTTTTCTTACAATGAGTTTTTTTTTACAAATTAAAAAATTTGTAAACATGCCAAATAATGTATTATTTTTCGAATAAATTTTTTTATTAATGCAACATAGATCGAAAGCTGGCTCAAAAAACGTGCAAGGATAACTCTTCCAAAAATTAAGAGACCCCAAACCCTAAGATAAAAACCAGATAGCCAGAAGATTGTTCCGTTACTAAGAGCTAGAAAAATGGCAATAAAAGTGATCATTTTTTACAGTGGAGAGGAAACTAGGTGCAAAAATAACTTCTCCAACAATTGAAACCCCCCAGAAAATTAAAATAAAGTCAAACTACCAGGCGACTATTTCGGTGCTAAGAAGTAGAAAAAATGAGTTAAAAGTGGCTGTTTCACACGCAACAGAACTATGAAAAAAAGTCCTAGTCTGTTAGAAGACTAGCTCAGCGGGAAGGGGCCCCAAAAGGGGTGAAAATTTCACAAAATGCAAAAAAAACATTCGTCATACTCTTTTAGCATTTTTTTGTAGCTTTAATGAAAACCATAGACACACAAAACTGATTCTAATAAAAAAATACAAAAATATTTCAGTCAGAAGAAAAGCAAACAAATATTGTTTGTATTTTTAAAAGTTATTTTATATAAATAACAAGAGATTTTCATCTCAGCATTGGTAATTGACACAATAACGCTTAGATTCCATTTGCAAATCCAAATTGATCACTCACATAGAAAAAATTTATATCCTTTATCCACAACAGTAATGCTAAGTTTCTTATATACTTTCTTCATAGAAAATAAAATTTTCATTTTACTCATTTCGCTATTTTTAAGTGTAAGATAATAAAATTTTGTAAAAAATTGTGGGTCTCATCATTTTAAATTATATTTTTATTTATGCTATAACTTCTTTTATAACATATTTTAAAAATATTAACAAGTCTTTTTTCATGCTGTTAAAAACGTTTTTAACAAATTTTTTTTCACATTTCCGATAAAAGCTTAGAGTATTGTTATAAAAATGTTATGATAACACGATTGTAAGATATATTTATAAAAACATATTTTGAGAAATTTAAAAGGGTTGAATAATATGTTTTTATAATTTTACTTAGAAACGTTTTACAAAAATTCTGATAGAGTATAGTCGTCAAAAATGGTAGGAAAACATCCCAACAAATCACTTAATACTAAAACAATAGGGATTCAATACCCTGCAAACCCAAAACAGCTCGTAATACACAAAACTCAGTGTGATATTGCCACAAATTTTTTAATATTACAAAACCTGTATTAGAGTTTAAGTTCAATATTCACTGTGAACTTGTACAGTTTATTAGAAGTAACATCATGAAATATGACAAACGTAAACTTCATTTTGAAATTCACATAATAAATGCAGTAATATCACAATTTTTTTACAATAGTTAATTTTAGTGTTGTTCTATCGTTGTACATCGAGTGGTAAAATATTTCTGTTTTCTAGT
>AGDA01085147.1:0-11299 GCA_000281935.1 Mengenilla moldrzyki | reverse complement strand
CCTCAATACAAATTTAGTCAACTTTCAGCTTATTTTCAGATCGAAAATAGTGAAATTTAACTAATTTGTGCTCTACGGGTTAGCTGCACAGCGCGCCGCGCGTTGTTCTGTGCCTATAACGTAAGTGACTCTATTGAAAGCAGGTTTACCAAAATGCTTTATATCGACTTTTTAAGCAGGAAACGAATTCGTTTTTTGTAAGAAAAAAAATACGTCGGCATTTTTTCTTACTTCTCAAAAATAATAAGTGAATAATACATGTATCCTAAGTAATGCAAAAAACTACATTTTGCTTCACATTGAAAAAATCGATTTTATTTCTAATTATAATGATATTTGAACATATGGCATCAATCAAATATTTATAGAATAAATATAATTTTAAATCGACAAAATATAATATATAGTAGGATTTCGCTTAACGCTGCTTTCCTTAGTGCTGTTTAGCGTTCTTTTATTTTAACCCGAAGATTCCCAAAATTGCGCTCAGCATTAGGTTTAAAATAGCTACATAACATATCCGAAATAGCGTAGTTGTTTTTTGTTCGGTGGGGTGCTGTACAGATGCATTTTTCTCATTTGAAGTATTTGTTAATATTATTGTAAGTATAAATTTATATACTATAACGATTAATACAATGGCAAATATGACCTTTAGTTTTAATCATGGGTGTAATAAAAAACAAAACATGAAGCAACCAGAAAAAGTACTTAACAGGACATTAACTATCGGTCTTTCCCTAACCCCATTATTTACACGTAAAGATAGTCTCGTTTAACGCTGTTTCGCATTACGCTCTACTTTCATAAAATGTATCCTATGCGTTAAGAGGGGTCCTTAATGTAAAAAAAGTTATGTTATAAATACATTTTATTATTGTCAATTTTTTTTATAAACATTTCTCCCAAAATGGACATTTTAAAATTACTAAAAGTGCCTTCTAGTATATTTTAATCGTCGATTAAAATATCAGTTACTATCAGTTACTGATAGTAACTGTCATCTTGACAGTAATAATTTTATTGTTTTTAAAAAATTTTTTATCACTTCGTTAAAATGGGCTTCTAGTATTTAAAAACATATTTATTAAAAAAACTTTAACAAGGAAATTACCGTAATTTTAATATTTATTTAGTCACATAAAAATATATTTATTCTGTTCTTTAAAAAAATAATTACTTTTTTCAAGTGTAATGTAGTTAAAAAATTAAAAAAATCACTACGTTAATTGTAAATTAAAAAAGAAGTAATTAAAAAGTTCATTATAGAATTGAAAAATTTACTTACGACTTTTTGTACAGAAATTAGCGGATTAAGATCACCAATCGGCTGTACATTTTGTTTTTGAAAAAATTGAGTCGCTGAAATAGGTGTTGTTTGTAGTTGCTGATGTTGCGGATGTAGAAGTTCATGTTTCTATATCAATAATAAATTATAATTATTTAAGTAACATAGCATATATTAAAAGTTTTAACTTAATGGTATTCTATATAAAAGAAACAAATTTAAAGCAATGACAACGTCGAATTGAATTGTTAAAGTTTTTTGCATTACATTATGTATATGAAAAAAAAGTGTAATTTCGTGAGCGCTAAATGCAAGCACTAAGTAAAAAATATTTAAAATATTGTTATTAAAATATTTTGTGACCCCCTAGAAATGTTTCGTGGCCCACTAATTTTAATTTTTTTTTCTGTGGCCCTCTTAGAATATGCTGTGGCCCACAGGGGGGCCATGTGGCCTACGTTGAGAAACCCTGCACTAGATAGTATAATGAAGAAAATACGATGTCGCCATTTTTCCCCGAAAAACTCAATGCAGGAAAATTAACTGATAAAACATTTAATTTCAACATTTTTCTTTACACACAGAAAAAGCTATAAATATTTGTAACGAAAAAAAAGATATATAGGTACAAAAAACGATTTTTGGTAAACATCTAATGGAAATTTCAAGTCAATTACTCTCCTTGTACTATGGAAGGATATAGAAATTTAAATTTAAATAAAAATAGTACAGAAGATTATACAGTAAAACCTCGTTTAGCACGGGAAATATGTTCCAGCAAAGTAGAACGTAATGTAAAATAGTATTAAACGAGACAATCTTAACATGTAAATAATACGATTAGTAGAAGATGGATAGTTGGTTTCCAGTTTAATGGTTTTTCTTCTTGCGTTTATTTCTTGTTTTTCATTATCACCTATGATTAAAACTAGAGATCATAATATTTGTCACTGTATTAATCTCTATAGCATATATAAATTTATACTTACAATAATATCAAAAAATGTTTGAAATTATAAAAATGCATCTAAACAGCACCTCACCAAACAAGAAACATAGCCACTTTTTTTCGGATATGTTGTGTACACATTTGAAAACCTAACAGTATGCACACAAAATCGGGAGTTCCATGTTGAAATAAAAGAACGCTAAACCGAAATAGCGCTAAGCAAAAACGTTAAGCGGGATCTTACTGTATTTTTAATATTTAATATTAGAATTTAGTTTTAGCATGCAACTCTTTTCCTTAAAAGTCGAGGAATTTACTATTTTTACAACTTCCTTACTTAATTTTTCATTTAAAAAATTAATCAGAATATTTTCCTTTATATTACTGTTGCTAATTTTCTAAAAACAAAATCATTTATTAAATAAACTTCTTAATGGATCCTAAATAAATTTATAAAAGAGTTATTACTAATTGAATTTTTTTTTAAATTAAAAATCTCATGTTTTTTAGACCACACTGAGAGGAGCATTTATTAAAAATTAATATTTATTTATTTTAAATAAATAGTTTATTAAAATAAGGGACAAATAAAATTTTCGTTCATATTAAATAAATTAATTTGTTCTATTTATTTATTTCCAAAAAATGAAAAGTTTTTTTTAAAAGTAATAAAAATTAAAGTGAAGTGAAATAAAGTGTAATAAAATTAAAAAAAAATTAAAAATAATAAATATTTTATATTTAATTATTTAAGGTCTTTTTAAATTAAAATTAAAATTTTTTATCATTTTTTAAATAATTTTTTATATTAAAAATAATTTTTTTTATTTTCTTCCTACATACATTGATTTTTCTACAACACTATAAGTATTAAATTTATTTATTAGAAACTAATAAAATTATTTATTTTTCGTGAATTTTTTATTATAAATAAATAAAACTCCATAAATAAATACATTTATTAACAACTTCTCTCAGTGTATATATTTTTCATAAAGAACAACTTGTAAAAATGTATTCATTATTATCGTTTAAAAAAACAAATTAATAGAAATTTCAAAATTTCCTTAAAATTTTATTGCAGAACTATGGCTTGCTCTGATTACATTAGTTACGAATTACAATGTCTTCATTTCTTAATACTTCATTCAGTATTAGCAAGACCATTATTCTTAAAGAATTATAATGGTTGTAACTTAGAATAGCGTATATTTATGTTTAATGGGAATTGTACAATCGTTCCTGATTATCTATGGCTGAGAATTTCCAATTGTTTTTATATGCTTTCCGGTTTTACGAATGGTGATTATATAATTATTTTCTTGCCATTTTTCGTCAATGAGTTGCAATTTTGTATAATTACAAATGTACTTATTTTTATATATTAGTTTTTCCGCTTTTGCAAAACAACCTGCTTGAAAAAAGATTTCGCAAACTATTTCATATTTAACATCACATAGACTACAGTTAAAAAATATCGTATCTTCGTTTTTACGTTAAATTAATGTTTACAAAGCTGCATACTGCTTACTAGCATGAATTTGCACCCAAATGTTTTACTTCAAAAGGGAGCAATATTAAACAGTTCTTATAAACGATAATTCTGTAAAATTCAATAAGAATATTAAGAGTAATTTAAAGACAATACATTTATAATATAAAATAGATTTCTCAAGAATTAGAAAATATAATTTATTTAGAAAAATCCATGAGGATGAACATTTTTAAAGTTTTAAAAAAGACTTTTCGTTACCGTTTTTTGCCATAATTTTCAACGTTAAAAATTGAAAATTGTATATTTACTAAAAAATTTAAATTCAAAAATGATAAGAAAAAATAAGTGAATAAAAATATTTAAAAAAAACTAAAACTTTGACGAAAATATAATTACAAAATTAAGATATATTCCACCCGAGTGTGACTATGTAAAATTAAAAAAAAAAAAAATTCAACACTGAAGATTAAATAGATGTAAAACGATATGTCTGTTTACCGCTTTTAATTTTATCAAATTTAAAATTTGAATTAATATTTAGAAAAAACCGAAAAGGTATTAATATGAAATAATGAACGAATAAATTATAGACTGAAAATTGAACGTACATTTTTTTAAGAAAGATCGATTGTTTCTTTTAAGGGTGAAAAAATACTCTAGACCTTATCATTTCGGAGAAAAAAATTTTTTTACTTGAAAAATACGTTTTCCTCTTCCTAAAAATTAGTCCTAAGATTTTCAGACATATTTGTGTTTAGTGATCAGTGGTACTTGGGCTTTCAGAAAATATATGTTTTTTCTGTGACAAAAAAAGCTAAAATTTGTTCTCTAGTGTTATTAATTTATATCTAAGTCTTTAAATATTACTGAATTATTACTGTTAGTTAGTAACAAATATTGTTATAATGATTAAATCAGGGGTGCCCACCAAAAACAGATTAATGGGCCAAATGAAAATTTATGAACCGAGGTGGACCTTACATATCAAAATAAAGCAAAAAATTATTATTATTATTTTATCGCGTAAATTTTAAAACATTTTATTATTTATAATTAATGCTACATGCATTTTTGTATTTTAATTGAATTTTTTTTTTAAATATAAACGAATAATTTAGTTGATTTTTTCACATATTCAAAATAATATAGGCAGTTAAAAACATTATTTGGACCGCATAGCATCTTTAAAATGGCTGTATGCGACCTTTCGATTGAGCATCTCTGGATTAGATTATTCCTAAGTTTTTGGGATTACTATTTATGTTCATTATTCAGTTCACGTTTTGTTCATTCATGCATGTAACTTATTACACAAAAAAAATTAAATTCCTTTAATTAAAAAAAAACAATAATATTTTAAGCAGATATGTATCTTGAAACTGAAAGCCTAAAGCTGACTCAGAAAGCTCTATCAGTTTGTTAAATAATTGAAATTAAAAATTAAATAAATTATAAAGAATTTCATATTAATCTGGCTAGCGACTTTTAAGATGCTCTCGTATTTATACATATATAAAAGAGCATAGACTTTCAATTTTAGCTTTTGGAAATCAATTTGATAGACATTTATAGAAGAAGTTTCTAAACAATTTTGTTTTTAAAGTATCATTATGTGTGTACAAAAGAAATTAGTTAATTTTCCTAATACTGATCAACAAGTAATTTTTTAATATGTACTTTATGTGAGTTCAAAGGAATCGTGAATTGCTTTTTTGAATGATCTACATTTCGAACCGAAGATCCAAAGTGATTTACTTTCGACTTAGAATTTAACAAAGATCCATTATTAACAGACGCCAAAAGAGACGGTGGTGGCGGTTTCAACTGACACTTCAACTGATCTCGATTTGGACTGTTTTCCAATACTGCTTGACAAATTTGATAGCTTCGCTCTAAATTCACTTCACCCAACGGTTTATTTTTCCAGTTTCGTCCCTTATTTGATGCCGCAGATGTAGTTGTTGTAGTCGATGCTGCTACCGTTGTAGTCATTGTACTCGTCGACATCGTAGTTGTCGATGTGGAAGCTAATGTAGTTGAAGTTATATTAGATAGCGACGACACCGGTATCGAAGTTGTTGTTATGGTCGAAGTAACCAATTGTTGACTGCATGTGTTTGAAGTCGATGTCAATGGCAAAGATGACGGTAGCACCAACGGCGACATATTAGTGTTCGACTTCGGTCTACCTTTGGTTTTCATTGAGCAGGTTTTTGACTTCGCAGTCTCAAATACACATTTCTTTAAAGGTGCACTATTCTCATCGTTCTGTTTGGTATTTATAATAGGATTATTTGTTGAATTCATTATCGGTGTAATTGTAACGTCTGGAACTATATCTTTGATCTCATTGTTTTTACGGCTCTCATCTTTATCAGTTTCTAAACTTATTTCAATAGACTTCGAGCAAATAATAGGTTCTGATTCGCGGCAAATAACTGAATCTGAATTCGATTTGATTGCAGTCTGTTCCAAACAATTTTGTACAGTTACAGTGACCGACTCAGACCTTTGAACATTATCACTTTCAGTAGCAGAGGTTAATTGTAATTCTTGATTTTCGTTTTTATCGCTGATCACATTAGAAGTTAATGAGGAAGTCTCTATGCTAGGTGCCATAATTGGTAATATTTCTATATCATTTCGATCACATAATACAGTAGTTGATGGCTCTTCAGTCTGTTCATCTTTTTTAGTAACTATAGGCTCAATGATCAGTGAATCAATAAAAATGTCTTCAATGACATTCGGTTTTACATTAGTAGTACAATTTTCAGTAGATTGCTGACTTTGAAGCTGTATTTGCTGTTGTTGTAATGGTAACGATATTTTTGATTCTGATGTAGATGGAGAAGTCTGTTGCGTTTGCAATTCAGGCACTGGACGTGAAGTCGGCAACGAAACCAGCATTGGCACTGACACAGGCATCGATACCGGTACTAATACCGAGTCCGATGAAAGAACTTTCAACGCGGAGGCTTTTCGCTCTAATTCCATTCCTGTTTCCAGTAAGGGATTAGAACAATTGGTCTTTGTCTTTTTTATAGATAAAATAGGCGTAATTTCAATGCCTGGTGATAAATCACGTTTTCTTTGTACAGAAGATATCACAGAGTTACTTGGAATTTCGATCTCAATTTCCTTTGTTGTTGATACTAACTCAATTTCAGGTCTATTATCTAATTCTGGAAGACGATCAACAACTGTAAATGGCACTGGTTTAGCAGCGAAGCTGACATCTTGTTTCGGTTTAGTTGGTGTTGTTCTCATACGAATGGGCAACAAATCTGGCAGCTTTGGTGGCAATTTTTCCTCAACAGAGTGCACCTGAAAGAAAACTAGCTATAAAACAACAGAAATTTTAAATAAATAAATAAACCTCGTTGGCTTTCTTCTCTTCTTTAGTTAAGGCTCTGGTAACAGCACCAGTTGATCGAAGTGTTGGCAATGCTGGTAACGGTGACGCAGATGTTATAACCGCTTTTGTAGAAGCAGTAGACACGGATGCCGTTGTTGTCGTGGCTGCCATTGTAATTACATTCGACGGCGATGTAGTAGCAGTTATAGACTCAAATTTATTTTTTGTTTCCGTTTCTATATTTGCTATCTTTTCTTTTTCATTACTTACAGCTTCGTTTTCAGGTTTTGATTTAAATTCCAACTTAATAACAAAGTTTTTCATGAAAGCCTTGTATTCGCTATTGAATTGGTCATCTTTAGCTCCCCAGAATGGCTCAAAGTGGCGCAACTTCCACGGATCCAGGCGACTGCGTTCTTTTTCTGAATCGGCTTTTAATTTCTGTTGATTCTCGGTGGTGAATTCGCCGTCAGCGAGTCTCTCGCGCCATTCAGCACAAGCTCGTGCAAAAAACTCATTGTTTAAAGCTGACGCGTTCAATTTTATGAATGATTCGGTGGACTGTTCGTAAGTAGCTTGCCGGTCGACGCTAGGCAATAATTGTACCAATTTCCGCTGATATACGGGCGGCAACAGCGAAAACGTGTATTTATTAAGCAACGCTCTAAGATTTGTATGAACTAGTATTGAATCTGGCGTCTCTAGATCAATACGACCTTCCTTAGTTTGAGCCAATTGAGCAGCAGTTGACAGTTTTTTACCAGCCCGCTTTCGTGGCTTCACCTGAAAGCTTGGAACTGCAGTTACATTCTCTCGAGACACTTTCGGTTTTTTAGGTGGCTGGCCACTCGTTGTTGCCACCATTTTCGGGCCGCTTGCTTTTGCAACAGCTTTCGATGCTGTATTCTGCTGATTGCTTTTTCGCCCCGGTTTCGATTGTTTTCGTAACGAATACTTAATTGATTTCGGCTCAGGCTGATTATTTGCTGTACCTGATTCCAAAACTGGAACAGCAACAGATTCCTTTTGTTCACTATTAATTTTACGCTCATTTTCAGCTGTCAATGACGAAGTTTTCACTTCAATTATAACCACGTCGTTATTACTGTCCATTTTAGTACACAATTACGATAACCCTAATGAATAACAATTTTGTAAATCCAAACAAAATATCAATCACACGCCATGTTAAAAGTGCATTTTTTAAAATGTTGATGCAATGTTATTACAAATTTAAATATGAAACGTTTATTATCGAACTATAAAAATCTATCACAGCAATGGAATTTTTTCAAAAAAATTATTAACATTTTAGTGTTTTTATAAAACTGCTATAAAAAACTTTTTAACGTTACGCCTTTGTGAATACCTTTATAGGTAAACAAAATATCGATTTCTTGAAAAGCTTCTAAATGGCATTTAATGAAATGCTTCGTTGACGCTTTGCGAATTCGAATCTGTAATTAAAAGATTAACATTAAAAAAGGATTAAAATCACTAATAATTCAAATCAATAATTCTCTAAGTTTCCGTAGCGGCTCCTTAGGGAGTCGCGATGCTGTCATTAGAGAGTCCAGAAATATTTAATTAAACAATTCGGCAATTTTCCAATTTCAATATGGATATTACCGAAATAATTGAAATTATCCCAAGGAAAATAGTAAGTATACGTTTTTAATATTTAGTTAAATTTAATATTTAATATTAAATGGGCAATCGCTTTTAAAAAGAGTTTTCCAATTTTTCAAAAAGTCAAAAATTTAGAAAAAAACTGAATGTATTGAGGAAGCCACAAAAAAACTATTATTTAGATAGTCCCAAACTAGAAAAGATTGGAAACCTCTAGTTTAACCCTTTGCGGACCGAGCGATCTTCACCGTTCTTTACAAAAAGGGTTGGAGTTCAAAAATTGCAGTCATACAGATCAACTTTAATGACTGTACAGATTAAGATTGAGACACTGTCGGGTGAAGCTTGATACAGAATGTGGCAGAACACAAGGCGATATCGAGACAAACTCGACATAGGACCGCAAAGTGTTAAACTATTAATGCATATGTGCTCATTTCTGTTCTGACTTCTGAAAAAATAATGAAAGCTTAAAGCTAAATACAACGGTATTTAATCATCACTTATGATCTTGCTTGATAAGGATTAACGACCGCGAAAATTCGCATCAAGATAGACAATAAATAAATTTTAAATAATACAAAATCGTGCCAGTGGCTATAAAATACCTGCATGCTACTGTGAACAAGTGTAAATGAAAGAAAATAGCTTGGTTTTAAAATTATATTCTAAAAATTCCTTTGTATAAGCGTTTGGCAGTTTTATCATTTAAAAGTAACAACGTTTTATGAAGGGAATAATAGTTACTATAGTTAACATTATAATAACTATACTCTTATTATAATAACGTGCTTATAATTATTAACAAAATAACTATATAGTTATTTTTAAAGTAATATATTTTACATTAATTATATTTCGAATCATTTTTTTTTTTAATTATAAAAATTTAAAAGTCAATAATGTATAAAATTTATTTAAAAATTTTCCCAGGCATCTGGGCTCACTGTGATATCACTGTAAGGATAATTAGTTGATAGGGATATGTACAGAAAAAGTAACAAACACATTAGATTAATTTTATGCAGTTTGCTTTTGTAAGAATTGAACTTACCTTTGCGGCATTAAACACCGTTAACTACTATTGCACTATTTCGTCGGGAATTCTCATTGAGATCAAATAAGTCGCTTAATGAACAACATAATTTTTGAAAATTCTCATTCAAAACTTCCTGGTACGTTTTTTGGTCTGAAGTTATTAGTGTTTCGTTAATTTCTAATGCCACTTGACACACTTTAACAAATTCCCTAAGAAAAATAAAATAACTATTTTACAATGTTTTATTCGAATTGTTTGCTTTCCGCCTATATTACGTGTATTTTACTTGTTCGTATTTGTTATTAAAAAAATTCAAGTATTAATATAGACAGAAAATTGTGTAAAAAAGCACACCTATACTGATTTTTTAACATTTCGACTAATTTAGATGGATAGAGAACGCTCAAAATGGGATCTAAAAATACTGAAGCGTATGCCAACGGACCAGCGTTAACTTGAACACAAATACTCCCCTGTAATTTAAGCTGTAATTTTTTCGAGTCAATTGGCTCTTGAACAACTTCATTCAATTCAGAAATTCTGGATTTCATTTCATCAATAGCTACTTCAATAGGACTCAATTCAATTACTTTGCGCTCCGCAACCAAAATACGCTTTTTTACATAAGGGAATGAATGATTGGCTGAAGAATAATAAATTGACATTAGATAATAAAACAATAACAAGATACTTTTCAAGATCGTTAATCGTTTCCACTGTTCTTCTAAGCTACCGCGAGCACGACCATCTTTGGTAAAAGGTGTTTCAAAAACGAATCGACAAACATCATGATTTTTCTCAAAATCTGTTCGGCGTTTCGTTACTTCATCTTTATCAAAATAAGGACTTACATGTGTTACTTGAATATATGCCACTTTTGGATCCAGTTCCAACGTTTCGATCTAAATAAAAGTAATCATTACTTTCTCAAATATAAATATAATTTAGACACAAAATCAAAAATGGTGGTCTATTTAAAGTTTTGAAATGTAATTTTTACAAGTTTTACAAAAAAGCTTATTACTAGCACAATCATGTCAATTTTTTTTATTAAAGAATTTTGTACAATAATAACAATTAAACGGCCACACTATAAAGCATTTAATGCTACATCAGTTATATATTTACGATGCATTTCTAATGATCAAATTTACACTATATCTCTGTGAACTACACTCACAAAAATGACTGCTTAATTTAAGAAGAAAATAACACTTAAGGCAAGACAAGTATTTTTTCTTCCAAAATTTAAGAATTCAATGCTTAATATAAAAATTTTGTATTTTTAAAATTGGAAAAAATTATTCTTAAATTTACAAGAATGTTAGTCCTAAAATAATTCTCTAAAAACAAGAAGAATTCTTAAATTAGATAATTTTAACCTTGTATTTAGATGTTTTTTTTAATTGTACGATTTTTTTTACTAATTTTGACAGGAAACGTTTAAGACTAAAGCTGTATTAAATTTAAGAAGAAAAATACTTGTCACATATAGTGGAAAATCATACTTCTAAAATAATTATTTTTATTCTTATTTTGAG
>AGDA01085136.1:0-16019 GCA_000281935.1 Mengenilla moldrzyki | reverse complement strand
TAAAAAGACACTATATCGTATTCTACATGTACTTAATTTTTCCATGCTTATTTTTAAAAATTTATATCTCTGAAACCGGATGTCGGCAAAAATTTTTTGTACACAATATTTAATTAAGGACTTATATTTTATGATAAATTTATAATATTTTCATATGTAATTTTAAATTGGAAGTAAAAGAAGAAAACATTTTTTTAAATCATAAAAAACTTGATTTCTTGCCATTTGTTCGCACTTGTAAACTAATTACTCTCCACCTATTTAAGATTTTTTAATGAAATTTTAGACTTAAGTATTTATTGAGGCCTTCTATTTTTTGAGTAATTTTTGAAACTTCTAGCTCCACATGCCTGCGATTTATAAATTTTAAAATACTGAAATTCGTTTTCGTTCTGTATCTCAAAAATTTGACGTAATGATTAAAAAGTAATATGTTTTTAGATATCAGAAGACCAGCATTATTCATAATTTCGTATCAGTTTTCAATCAACTAAAAAAAGGTTCAATTTGTTGACCAGTGTTATTTTTATAAAGAAGTTATTATAGTAGATAAGAAGTTTTAGAAAAGTTATTAACGAGTTTGTACAATTTACTAAAAATGTTTTATCAACACTTTTTTGCAAATTTTTTTTATTAAAATTACCAATAACTGTTCTTAGTATGGTTATACTGATTTAAATAAAAAACTAAGTCAAAAGTTTCTTATTTTGTTTTTTTCTAACATGGTTTTTGACACAATGCAAACCTTAAGAAGACATTTTATTGCTTTAGTAACCCGATAGGTCACTTTTATTTCTTTTTGCATTACTTTTGTTACAATTTCGTGTCATTTCATGTTAATGTGTTGCCAAATCATTTCTTTTTGAATGCAAAAACTAATAGGATAAGGTAGAGAAATGGTATTTTTCTTGTTCGGAAATGATAATATTTTATTCTATTAATGTATCTTCTGAAGTAGATAAAAACGTAAATTTAGAACATCATAAATAGAAACTAAAGTACTGCTTTTACTATTTAAAAAGTATTCGGATTAAGTTATATTAGCATAAAAAATTTGATAAAAGGCAGTAAAATGTATTGAAAAAAGAATTGGTAAAAAAGAGATTCAACTAAACGCAACTTAGCATGTAAAATACAGTTTAATACACTACTTATTTTAAAATTATCTAAGTATAGACAAAGATACTTCTGAAGGAACTCAAAATTATTCCTTTTTTGTGTTTTTTTAATGCTTAAAGAATGACTATTTTTAAAAAATCATTTAAATACTGTACAGGATTCCCGTAAGAGAAACGTTGGAGGTTAAATATTTACTCTTATGATCAACGTAAACACTTTATGAAGGCTAAAATCACATTGGTTATAAATTCAAAATATGTTTTTAAACATTAAGACCGATTTTCAGAAAAGATGAAAAATGGTTCCTTTAAGTAAAAAAAAAAAAAATTACGTAAAGGGCAAAATTTAAATACTTTTTTCATAATTGAAATAATTAAGCAACCCTTCCTAATAAACTTACAAAAATCTTTTGATGTGGAATTAGCTAGTGACAATTAGTACATAAAAAACCGTTAAAATGATTTTTCAAAGGAAAAAAAATTTAACATTTTTTTTTTAAACTCAAAAAGTGAGGAAAGAATAAAACCTCTAAATAAATGATCAAAGAATATTTAAGATTCTTTTAATTTTACAAGAAGACACAATGATTTTCATGAAGCTAATTTTCCACTAAAATTGTTATTTTGAATTTTAAAAGTTTTTTTTTCATTTAAAAAGTTTGAAACATGTATTGAGGTGGTAAAATTTAATTCAGATGTTAAAAAAAGACGTGTGGTTTCAAAATCAAAGCATTAACATATGTTTATTTTCCCTTGGTTTCAATATTTAAAATGTGTAAGCAAGTGACGAAGTTTGCCAAAAATGTTAAATATAAGTTACGCATCATATATTTCAAACAGACTTTTCAGCAAATGTATTTGATTTTCCTTATTTATATGACCTATTTCGATAAATATGGTACATATTTTTACATTTCAAATATTTAAATCATTCAGAAAAAAAGTAAAATTACATTGATTCGTTAAGTTTTAAAAGCTACATGTCGTTCTTAACCTTTTGATCAAATTTTAAGTTTTGATACAGATTTCAAAAGTTAAAAGTAAAAAACAACGAGTAAATTAGCAAAAAAATTCTATTTATTTTCATCACACCCGTTTTTATTCATATGACTTTTTGTTTCAAAATTTTTAATATTTAGCTTTAAAAAAACCGTAATTTTTTTCATATTTGAGCTATAATTGGGGTCATTGAGAATATTATACAGTCGTCACTAATTTGACATATTTGACATATTAAATTTCGAAACATTATAGCCAAAAATTTTCTTCATGAAAAATGCTTTTTCTTATTTCAAGATTTTAAGTATATCATATATTTATTAATTAGTTGATTAGATTTTCTGTACCTTCTATACACTTTTTGATTTAAAGAAGCTAAATTATTTTCAAGAAATAAACACTAATTTTACAGCTTTTTAACTTCAAATCGTCACCAACCAGCTTAACTTTAAAGTAAACTCATACTTTTTAGCATAATTATTTAAAAAATTAAATAGTTATTTAAATTTGAAAATAAAACTACCTAAACTTCACACCTTCAAAACTGTATTTAGAAAATTTTTATTAATTTTATTTTAAAATTTGTCTCAACAATTGTAGAAATAATATGACTCTGTAATTATTATGGCTGGGACGTGCGACAAAAAAAATTGGAATTTATTCCCTAGTGTAATTATTTCCTGTAATAAACAATTCCTATGTTAGAACAAAAAATTTATGTTTAAAATTATCAGTAATTCTTAATAAGAAATTCAACTATGATTAATTTTTTATCTACAAATTAAAAAACTTTATTTGTCTAATTTATTTGATTCAAACTACTAACAATTTGAACTTCATTTCAGTAAAAACTCAAATACATAATTATGAGTCTAGTTCCAAATGTATTCATCTAAACATTTTGATGTCAACTGTTGATAGAATACATCATTCATTTATTTTGTAGCCAAATTATTAAAAAACGATTTGTACAAAACAGAATTTTGATACGAGATTATAAGAAACAAGTATGTTTAATAGACTTTAGCGTTAATTTACGTATGTTGAAAAGTACACTTTTCGATTACTTGAACACATATTAGTGTGTGACAAAATGTATACTATTAGTATGTAATAAATATTTGTATGTATACTTTTTTATAAATCACGTGACGTTATGATAACAGTAATTCAACTCTAAGTTTTTATCCATTTCATGTTAACACGAAAACACATTAATTTGACAGATTTCAACTTTTCTTTCAAAATGCCCTTATTCAATTACACGTGTTTTCACATAAAAAACTTTATATTTTATTTATGCCCTATTTCATTGGGGAGTCATTTATGGGGACTGTAAAAACAGACATTAGTAAAACATCTAAACTTTTTTATGTTAAACGCTATTTTTTTTCGTTAGAAATAATTTTTATAAACATTATAGTTTTTAAAAAAATCAAAAAAATAAAGCCATTTTTTATTAAAACTTCATTTAACACAAAATGTAAGCAAAATAGTTTTTTTTTTAATTATCGCTTTAAGTATTTAACGTTATAGTGTTCAAACATCATGTTCACTGAAACGGTATCAAAAAATTATACTCCAAAACTGCATTCAACAATTCGTAGCCTCTTAAAGATTTTTGTTCGCTGCCCTATTTAATAGGCGTTTTCAAAAATAGTATTCTGAACAGGACACTTTTACGACATAGCTACTCAGGATTACTCAACTCTTATATTTTATACAAAACCGAGTAAGTTTGCAAAGATACCTTACAACCTTGTTCTATACCGAACACTATTTTTGAAAATGCCTAATGCTACAAATTGTTTTAAAATTCCAAATAAATCAATTATAGATTCATGTGGCGTTTTCAAAAATTTACTCCGGGAAGAGTTTGACTAGTAAGATCTTTTTCAAAACTTACTCGAACTTGTACCAAACACAGAAGTTGATCAACTTTGAGTAGCTATAACGTAATAGTTCTACTATTGAGGGTACATTTTTAAACACGTCTATGGTTTGTACTTTTTCTTCTTTGTAGAATGATGTCACTACTGACGTAATTGATGATGTCACAAATGTTCATTTTTTTAATTAAAACTTTAAAATTTAATTACAAAAAATAAAAACTTTGAATTAATTTATCCAAATATCTTTTTTTGAAATCTGATGACTTAAAATTTATAAGGTTTGGCTTCATCAATGAATAATGATAAAAGTTGTCTGTATGTGATATGTCTACAAAAAAAGCTAATAGTTACTGTTAGAAAGAGTAAAAATAACTATTTTTAATTCTTTTTTAAAAACGAATCAAATTTTGAAAAAATTAATTAATACGATTTACGAAAATTTGCATGCAATTCATAATTTAAAATGTACCTAATGCATTTTTAAAAAATCAATTCGGATTATTCAAAAGCTTAAATTTATGCCTGCCATGATTACCGTTAAACTCGTAAGAATTTCAAGTGCCGCTTTTACGAATTATTTATTGAAGAAGTTTTACGAAGCGTTTTATAATACATACATAATATTATTTGAAGCCAAATTTTGCATGTATTTATGAAAATTAATAATAGCAATAATAGCGATATGTGTACTCGTTACAAAATGTGTGGAAATTTAAAAAAATTTTTAACGCATTGTTTGATAATTTCATTAATCCTTATTTTTATTAAAACAAAAAACTTTTCTAATATAATCTTAAACTAAAGGCTAACAAATTGCTTTCGAACTTTGTTGCGTATATGTACTTCAAATTTTGTACAATCTATTAAATGATTTTTAAATAATTAGACTTATATTTTTCCTACCTCAATTATATTTTTTATAAGAAAAGTTTTTGTCTTTATTACAGTGTGTTTTTTCCAAGTTTCTTTGAGATGTTTTTTTTAGCAAAAAAAAATAAATTATAGCATTAAACTAACACTAAATTTATTTTTTAACGATTAATATAAAATTCTGATTAGTATTATTCTTTTGAAATTGTATTCTTTCTGTGAAATCAAGTTTTTGTGATACAAAACAAATATTAATTTTAAATCTTAAAAGCTTGAATATTATTAAAAGCTAGCAACAGAACAACTTTCAGAAATATTTTCAAAAATGGGAAAACTCTTTGATTAATTAAATTTAAATTTTAATCCAGAAATCTCTATTGACGGAGTGAGTTATTAGTTTTTAATTATAAAAAAATAGTAAAAAGAGAATTCTTTGAGCTCCTTGACAATTTTAACTTCTTTGAATAATGAACTTTTGCGTATAATGATGTTTAAAGTTATTAATTGCTACTAAGCTATAGAATTTTATCAATTAACGTTTTTTTAATTAATGATAATTTTGTTATTAGTAGAATTTATTTTACACTTATATTTGAAATTGTACGTAATTTTAAACAGTGAGTTTAATAAAAAGTTATAATTTTAATTTTTTTATGAATAATTTACAACCAATTAAAGTTAATAATATTAGAAATAAACATAACGAATAATATCGAAAATTTTGATTTAAAAACCTTTATCGATATCACTTATTGTTAGTTAAGTTTATTATGATTAGTAATATTTATAACACATATATTTTGTTATAAATTTTTCTGCTAAAAAAATTCTTAAAGATCGTTAAGAGAACCGTTTATATTAGTTGTCCAATCAAATTCTTTCACATATATGGAAAGGGTTTTAATATGATTGAGAGCAAATAAAGCTTTGATTAAAAAATACTTTTTATATTTTTCTTATATATTTTTTATTATACACAATATGTATAAAAATTATTTTTTGATAAAATTAAAAGCCTTATGCGATAAAACAATTTATATGATTTAATAGTGTTATTTTAATAAAGCACAAGTGATATATAAATTTTTAATATAAGAACATGTTTAATTAAACAAAGACAGTTTTAGTGAAATGAAGTTCACATCCATGCTGATTCTTTATATATTAAAATATTGTCAATTTTAATAATAATAAATAAATGGAGTAAATTTAAAGTTCTAATTACTTGTTTTTTTTTATTGTAACAGGCAACTGTTGGCTCCGAATTTGGTGCAAAAGCATTACTTAGCGAATGGAGCGGAACAGGTTTCAAGACATGTAAGTAGAAAATTAGTGAAATAAGCAATAGAACAAAATCAAGTGAAGTAAATATAAAATTGTTGATTGATCCAGAAGAGAATATTTTCTTTTAAGTTTTTAACAAGGCACATTCTTTTTACCAAAGCGTATATTTACGCATGATAATACATTTTGTATATATTATGTATTTTTTTCGAATGGTCAACCGTTTGAAATGGAATTCATCTTTCTAGGATATCGAACATTGCTATTATCACGGTACAGTTAAAGATTATCCGGGTGCGACTGCTGCATTCCATACATGCAATGGAGTGAGTGGTGTGATCCAAGTGGGAAACGAAACATTTGTTATACACCCGTTTTACGGCGGAGACATGTCGGTCAGTGAATCTGTTAATGACTTTTTAGTCTAATTGTTAACGATGATTGTATCTAGCAGAAACATCCACATGTCATATTCGAGGCCCGCTCGAAAATAAGCAAGGGCTGTGCTAATGGTGCCGAAACAAGATTGAAAAGTGGTCGGCGTCCGAAACACATATCTAATATTAGCGATGGTGAGCTAGTGACCAGTGTAACAGATCGAGTAACTCGTGATGTTCGTGATAGCGTTAAATTCATTGAAACTGCCTTAGTTATTGACAAAGCAATGTTTGATAAACGTAATGGTAGTACGAGGTCAGAAGTGGTTCATGATGCTGTTCAAGCAGCTAATATTGCCGACTTGGTTTGTTGTTTTTTTAACCCTTTGTTTGTCGGAATAATGTTTGTTGTAACGTTTGCTATATATATATATACTAACTGTGTTATCACCATTAATTTAATTCGTGTATGAATAAATAAGTAAAAATCCTAGTGCAAACAGTGATATTTGGCAAACGTTCAATATAAAACTTCTTAGGTTAAATATTTTTTAGTTTTAATGCATACATTTGTTTCCAAATTAAGCATTTTCAAAGAATATAAATATTAATAATACTGCAATATTAAAAACTAAAAAGTGGCTAGTAAATATACTGAAAAGTTAAAAAATAAAGGTGAAAAATAAAGACCAGTAAAAAGTAAAGGTAACTTTGGACTTCGCATATTTTTATTTCGTTAACTTATTAGAACATAAATTATGAATAGTAGTATTTAAAAACATAAATTTTTACTTGATGGTTATTTTTGTAAAAGTGAAAAAAAATTAGTAATCTCTAACTCACTAATGTAAAGAAGAAAAATTAAAGGCTGAATGTAACGGTAACACAAGTAAATGGGTTGAAGATGACAGAATTTTTTATGCATTAGCACCCAGGCTTCTTCTTTCTTGTGGTCACATTTTAAGGAAGATGAGTCTTCTGTACCAGAATTATTCGTTCATCGTAAGAATAGCAGCAAATTCTCAGTTACTGTTTTCACGATGTGGATGTACAAGATCATGTAACCCGTAGAACCATTTTAGCTTAAAGTTGTATTTAAAATCTTTTTCAACAATTTTCAAGATGATTGTTGTCAAAAAAACGTTTTTCTATATTTAATTTTTTTTATGCTATAGGATCATTTATATGATCATTCATACGTTGATATTATGACGATAAGCGCCATATTAAGCGTTACAAAAAATAGAACCAAAATAAGATAAAACGTAATTAATTCAAAAATATGAATAATGATCGAATTCCAATTCGTTAAAAACGTTTTTTGAATGTTGTAAAATAATCAAAATTTAATACTCCATTTTAATTATCTTATGATCATCATTCAAATCAAGTGGCTAAAATCTTTGTGGAGGCCAAGTGGTTGTACTGGTATTTTTATTATTTTTTAGTTAATAACAAACTAAATTTTAGGAAAAATAGTTTGGTTATAGAAAATTGTTACTTACGGCAAATATTCTAAACATCCACTGACTTTTAGTAAACTTTTTGGCCAGTTTATTTATTGCACAGAATACGCAGATTGCGAAGGATTTTTTTTTAATTTCCCTTTGTTTTTATATTGGTACATTTTAAATAAAAGTGTCGGTATCTTTGATAAAACCTTTCGCAATGTTGTCAAAAATATACTTATTTGATTTTTATAATACTTCTTTGAATAATTGCAAAATAAATAAATGTAGTAAAATTCTTTTCAACTATTTTTTTAATTTTCCTTAATGTTTATTCAAAGTGAAATGCAAATATTTATAAGAATTTTTATTAATAGCAACGCCGATCATTTATAGGAAAAATAGAGTAGCGCCATCAAGTTTTAAAGGGAAAGTATTTTTATACCCAATAAAAGATAAATTTTAGAAAAGCATGTATCAAAGTTTGTGTAATGATCACTCAGAAATTTTAAAAACTCGTTAAATTCAGAAAAGAAAAATCCTTTTTATAACTCCCAAGAAAAAATATAGCAAAAAATTTACACGCTTTCCTTTACGAACTACATAAATTTGTTTTGCTGTGTATTTTTTTACAATTCATCAACTATAATAAGTTTTGTTTTCAGAGTCTCGATGAAACTGAACTGTTTATGATAACTAATTATGTAAATGAAACGAAAGATTTAAAATGAAGCACGACAAACCAAGGGTTAAACGGCCTTAATTTATTTTTCTTTAAAAAAAGTAATTTATTTTTCTTTTTGGCAATTTGCAATTTTTCTACTGTTACAAAAAGTACTTTAAGTCATTAAATACACGGATCTCGTTAGTCTATATTGAAACGTGGCAAGGCGGCAATCAAATCCCGTTGGACCGAAGTCAAAACATTAGTCGAGCCTTATTAAACTTTAACGATTACACTTCCAGAAACTTATTTAAAATTGATAAGGATACAACACAACTTTTAACGTAATTTTACTTTTAAGCCTTAGTTGTTTTAAACAAATATAATTAAAAATTGTCCAATTTTTATTCAAGAAAGTAAACTTAGAATTTCTTTAAATGTTTGATGTAAAAAATATATGGTCAGTTTAGATATTTAAATAATATAAATTAACTCGAAATGAAATAATAATCAACAAAGTTTTACGTTAAGTTATCAATAATTATAACTTATAGTTACTATTTCTATATGAGTTGTGAAGGTTCAAGTATGACACTTATGGAATTAAGTTTGAAACGTAATTAATTTAAGCAAAATTTAATGATTTTTTAAGAACAACTTAAAAGGTAATGAGTGAAAAGTATTTAATTTTACTTTAATTTCTATATTTGTAATTTTTATTTCCTTAAATATCAGACTCAATTGTACGTACTTAATGCTTATCAAATAGAAATTATAAGACTTCGATAATGAATTACATGTTCATTTATTAATTACTTTGGAATAAACTTCACAACTTATTTCTCTTGTGAGTGAATAAAATACAAAAGTTTTATTTAAAATATCAACTATACAAAAAAAGGATAACAAAAGAACTCTACTATAAAATAAATTACACTTTGTTTTTTACTTATTAACAATATAATTACGCAAACACCTTAAAAAACCATTTGGAGAAAGTTAATAATGAACCGTTTCAATTGAAATTTATGAAACATCTTTATAAAATTATTATTTTTTTATTTGAAAATTTATTAGATATACTATGGAGTAAAAATAGAAAAACAATTTTTTTACATATAGATTTAATATGGAAATATGTGCGGAAAAATAAAACAATTTTTACACAATTAAAAATAAATAATTCATTATATAAAAAGTATGGAAATTAAAATATATTATTATATAATTTATGTGGAAAATTTTTAAAAAAGAGTACTTTTTTATGTTTTTTTTCTAATTCTTAGTTTGTGATTTGTTCGCCAAAACACGTCTATAGACTTTTTTTAACTTCAGAGTACACATTCTTATAGCCAGTAAAAGTTTGTTTAATTATTTTTAAAAATTTTATTTTGACACATTATTCAACTTGTTTTTTACATTATACTAGAAATTGATCACTATATATTTTATTATTAATAAATGTTACATATTAAGTTTTTTATTAAAATATTTTAGTAATTTTCCAAATCAAATTATTAATTTTCATTAATGTTCTTAAAATGTTTGCAAATGAAAAGATCATTAAAAAAGCATGCATATCAATCTTATTCAAAAAATCATTTTATTAAAAGGGTATAGCAGGATAAGCATGGAAAAATGGCCCCCGCTCGGTAACCTATATTAAAACGTATGTCATAGTATTAGGCGTAATGTGTAAAAATAAACTATGTACATTTTGCCACTAGTTCTTATTGTGGCCTTAAGATATGGAGGAAAATAGCCATGCGTGCGACTTTTTTTCAAACTAGTATATCTCAAAAACTAATTACGTCAGTGAAGTGAAATATGCGAGAAACTAGGCTATAATGCATGGTATATCATATAATTTTTTTCACATTTTTAAAATAGCCCAATGTGTAAAAAAAAATCAATTTAATTTTATTTTTTCTGTGTTCCCTAAGAGGTACTATCTTGGAATAATATATATATTATGCTCCTTAACGTATACTACTACTCATAAAAATTGCATGAAAAAATAGTTGGTGGAACACTTCGAAAAAAAAATAATTTCATTTATCCATATATGTTAATATATTTTATATAGCGTACTCATTTGCTATAAAGCCAATCGTGACTTTTTTTCGAAGTGTTGCAACAAGTTTTAAAACACAAGTACTAACTTCGAAACGTTGGAAAATTAATCGGACACAACAATCGCACAAAAGCAATCAGTACTTAATATTTACAATCATTATCATTATTATTCTTTCTTATGTTAACCAAGTTAACAATAACGGAAATATTAATCGCCGTTGCTGTTGTACTTAATTACTACTGGAAATATTTTGCTTTTCAACCCTCAACCCTTTTAAACTCACTTTTTGTAAGAAGTCAAATTCTATTTATTGAAATCAGTGGAAATTTTGAAGAATTTTATACTTTCGAACAGTTTAGAATTTATACAAAATTAAAAACTCCATTAGCAACTGCGATGAACATTTTTTCGAAAAGTACGAGACAAAACGTGAAAAAAAGAGTTTACGTTCTCACTTTAAAATCACTAAAAAAATAATTTGCAAACGTATCAAATATTAAAATAATAATTTTGTACTTATTTTTTTATGTTTTATTATGCTTTTCTGCCATCTACACGAAAGGAAAATGACCTCAATTTCGTCGTCACCTTCGTCGTCATTTAAGTGGCGATGAACGTTATAAGCAAAAGATAGTCTGAAGATCATTTTCAAAGGCTTTGTTATGTTTAGTGAAAATAATGGATGTTCAAAATAATTTTTCTTCATAATATGTGAAAAAAACAACAACTAATGCCATCAAATTAGAAATAAAATTAAGAAGTATAAACAACGAAGTCTATCGTACTTATATTCAATATATTTCGATTGGTATTTATTATAACAGTAATCACACAACGTTATTGCTGTGATTACTCCAACGGCAACCGTACAATGGAATGTTGCTCACCTACGACAGCTATTATTTATTATTTACCATGTGGACGATACTTGTCCAAAATGATACGTCCTGCTGAAATCTTAACCAAAATATCTGAAAGGGGTAATATTTCAGTCGTAATAAATTACAACAGTGACGACAATTAATGTTTTTGTTATTCATAATTTGCTTAACATATGAAATAATAATAATGATAATGATTGTAAATAATAAGTGCGATTATTTTTATTTTTACGAACAATTATTATAACGTTTCACCATTAGTACTGTACTCCATTAGTACTTGTACTCCAAAACTTGCTGCAACACTTCAAAAAAAAAGTCACGATTGGTTTTATAGCAAATGAGTACGCTATATAAAATATATTAACATATATGGATAAATGAAATTTTTTTTTTCGAAGTGTTCCACCAATTATTTTTTCATGCAATTTTTATGAGTAGTAGTATACGTTAAGGAGCATATTATATATTAATTTCAAGATAGTATTCTTCGTGGAATACAGAGAAAAAATAAAATTAAATATATTTTTTTAATTTTTTTATATAAGGGGCTATTCTAAAAATGTGAAAAAATTATGTGATATACCCTGTATTGTTACCTACTGTTTCGCATTTGTCCCACTTCACTAGCTTAATTAGTTTCTGAGATATACTAGTTTGAAAAAAAGTTTCACGCATGGTTATTTTCCTCCATATCTTAAGGTTACAACAAGAACTAGTGACAAAATGTACATAGTTTATTTTTACACACTAAGCCTAACACTATGACATACTTTTTAATATAGGTTACCGAGCGGAGCCACTTCCCCATGCTTATTCTGTATATTAAAAATATAAAACAACATATTGCTATTTATAGCGGTCAAACGTTTGATGGTGGCGAGGCTGGCATTGCTTCCCAAAGTACTGTCTGTTCCTCTAAATCAACTGGAATCAGCGTTGACGTCAATCCTTACGAACTGCATTTACTAGCTGGCTCCTTAGCTCATATGATCGGCCATAATATTGGAATGAAGCATGACGATCACAGTAAGTAATCGAAATCTAATCTTGATAAACACATAAAAACTTTATAAAAAACCGTCCCGAATACATTTGCAGAAATTCTTGGCAAAATTGACAACATGAAAAATTGCTTTTCTTCTATTCGCATAGGCTTTTAGTTCATATATAAATGTTTGCTGCCTTAAACAAATATCAAACATTACAAAAAGGAGAAAAAATCGAATGAAATATAATAACGTAAAGACATTTTTAATGGAAAAAATGCTAGCTTTATATTTGTATTTTCGAAAATTTATTTAATTTTTTCCTTATTTTTTCGCCATAAGGGCTTCAAACCCCAAAAAGTGTACAGATATTTTCTCTTTTTGTTATTCGTGTAAAAATCTCATTTTCGTAATCTGTTTTGAGACTTTTTTGAGCAAAAATCTAATTATCATTTTTTGAAATCTTTGCCCGGAAAGAATATGAAAAAACTTCTGTAATTAAGTTACGAAATGTTTAGAATAAACATTGTGTCTTTTTAGCAGACGAATGTTATTGCCGCGACTGGCATGGGTGTATAATGGCACAGTCAATTGTCGGCTTGGAGAACGTACAGCCTTACAAGTTCTCGGAGTGCAGTCGAGATGATTACATGGACGCGTTGCGGGTTGGCCGCGGAATTTGCCTTTTAAACAAACCGCATGAAGTAAGTTACTAATCAGAGTTAAATCCTGACCTTTGACTCACTGAAATACTAATTTAAAAGCTTTATTTTTATTTCCAACTAATTAGGTATTTAAGTATAGACCAATAAGCATTTTTCTACTCATTTAAACTATATTCGAATAGTCAATTATTTTAGCAATTTTTTTTCAAAATTTTTTTAATAAAATTTAAACTTAAGAGAGTTCAAATTTATAAACTTTTGATCCAGTTAAAAATTATGTAAAGCTTACTTTTTACAAGTATGACTAATTGAATTGAGCATAAAATCCGTGTTCTGAAAGTATCACGTTGTAGGAGAGTTGATCATTTTTACTATTTTTATTAGTAGAGGAAAAATTAGCCAACGGCTAATTCCACCAATGTTTTTTTCTCACAGTGTACTTTTAAACATGTGTTTGCATAAAAGTCGTCTATTTAATGTAAGAAATATATATGCATATGTTTATTGTTTAAAAGCGTATAATATTAAACCTTTTTTAGCGAGCTACCTGGTTACATTCTTGGTTAATTCGAGTTACAATCTAGGTTGCAACCAATTTTCACCAAAATACGGTTACGACCATATTTAATTTTAATTTTTGTTTTTAATATTCAAATTTTAGAAACACAAAGCAAAAAAGTGTCTATGTTAAGCTTGCATTTTAAAAAATGCTTAAAATTGTGATCTTAAGTTTATTTTAGGTTATTTTTCTGCAGTTAAATTAGAACGAAGAATAACTTACGAGTGCAATGAGTCGCTTATGTTAAATATTTTTAAAAAATCGTTACAAACGGTTTTGACTCTTCATAACACTGATAGAAACAGTGGTTACGAAGGATTACAACCAAGTGCACCAAAATACAAAAAGTCGCAACCAAAGGTAACCAGGTTGCTTGCCATAAAAGATCTATTGTTTTACTAGTTAGACGATTATGTATGAAAATAAACGTTTATTTGCATAATAAACGTTTACTAAATGCATTTTGATAGGAGTGTGTTATACGGGCTGTTTAAATTGTATTATAATACTTCAAAATAAGTTTTATGTATTAATTTGATACATTGAGTGTTCCACCAATGATTTTTCAGTTCTTAAAATTTAAAAATAAAAAAATTCATATACATTTACATACGTTTGCATCGCATGATTTTCACACCATCTATCATTGGTCGAAAATTTAAATAATTTTTAAAACATTTTGAAGTACATCTAATCCTTTTTTTACACGATAGATACGTTTTCGAGAAATTCATACAAAAAAGAATTAGGGTTATTAAAATTCAGTTTGCCTGATTGGTATGAGTATATAAAGACAATATTTATATAAAGTTTTGTTTTGCCTATAAGCAACTAATTAAAAGATTGGTTTTATAAAGTAATAATCATTATTGAAACCGGTGCGATAAAGCCGAGAGATGTTTTCTTATAATTTCCATTATCTGTTTTCGCAAAAATCAAATACATATAATAATGTAAATCCTGTCAGGGATGAAACACCGATTGCTTTGATACCTATTTCTTAATTAATTTCCTGCAGTACAATTTTCTTCTTTTACCATCGCAGTTTCCTAATTATGCGAATTCGTTAGGAATTCATGCGAACGCATGTATTTTTAAACTTTTACATAACTTTTAATTGAACTTTTAATGAGTCAACATTACCCAGCAAATTAAATTAGGCACATTTGTTTAGACACAACGAAGGTATCTTTGTCAACAATCGTTGTTTTTTTACATTGTAAAAATGTTAATTTAGATAAATTTTTGTGTCCGCAACAGTTAATTTGTTAACGTTAGTTAATTAAATTAATTGATCTTTTTAAATATGCTTGATACTCTCGTAGTTCGAAGCGACAAGAAGTTTGTGCGGCAATGGAGTTGTTGATACGAACGAGGAATGCGATTGCGGCAGTATCAAGGAGTGCACTGAAAAAGAATCATGCTGTGATCCATTAAGTTGTAAACTGATTAAAGGAACTGAGTGTACGTCGGGAGTCTGTTGTAAAAATTGCAAGGTATTTTATTACTCGAAGTGCTAGTGTAATAATAAGTTTTTGCAACGAGTGAACTTTTTCTATGCTTTGTTCTGCAATTGCTTTTATCTTATCAACTGCAACAAAAAACGTTGTACTTTTAACGCAATAAAAGTAAATAGCACTTATAGTTTGTTTTTTTTCAAAGAAAACATTATTGATAAGCAATTTTATTGATGCTTTTTTATATAATCGAATTGCAAATGTAAAATTTTTAGTAAGAAACTGCCAGAAGTCTACAATTTAGGGGGCTTTCCATGAACTTTCGATTAATAAGACATGCTTTCAACGTTGCTTGTCATAATATATTTAAAAACATGTTATTCTTATTTAAAAGTTTTGTTTAATGTTTTGTATCAATGTTAGAAACATATTATTTTTAATATGTTCTTACAAAATTTTTTTGAAACTTTTTTTTTAAAATTGTTCATAAATATGTTTTCGATGTTACTATTTTACTACGACAATATGCGTTTGCAACATTATATTAAAGCATTTTACCATTACTTTATAGCATGTTACTGATAATATCAGGAATAAGTTTTGAAACATTTTTTTTAAAATTCTTTAACATTGCTACATAACTTGATCTGAGCTTTTAGTATATAAATGTCATATCTAATGCATTTGACCAAAAGTAAATTTTGTTTACTAGTGTATATTACAGACCACAAAGTATTGA
>AGDA01085135.1:0-10075 GCA_000281935.1 Mengenilla moldrzyki | reverse complement strand
TCGTAGAAAAGAAATATTTGCGACCAAAGTTTTGGTAGACGCTAAGTTTGGTAACATTGAGTGAATTTTGAAAAGAGTATGTCTATAAATGCGATACTGACAAATGGTATGATACAAAACTATTAGAATAAAGTCAAAAAATTATGTTGCTATTTAAAAACTTTTTATATTTCTTGTCAATAAGTAAAAAAATATTACAAAGATTAAAATATTGCGTCTAAAATAGTTTTAAAATTCTTATATCTATGATGTAAAAAAGTATCTTCTAAACAGCTTAAGGGTAATTTTAGTTGCAAATGTTATTCAGGTTGTGGTTTAGAAATAATGATTGCTACATCTAGATATTTTTACATCAATACTTACTAAAATTTTCGCCTTGGGACTTCCGTCAGTTCAATTTATTTACGTGCTAATTCGTTTAGTTATTGACCCAAATGCTACATTTTCTCCTGTGTATAATTTTATTACACAAAAGAGATAAAAATTCTTTCCCATCAAAGGGCAATTTTAAGGTATCGTCACTGTTTGCAAATTGAAAAGGTCCTGTGAGTTCTTAATTAATTTTTGCAGAAATGTCCGCTGTGGGACTTTGCACTGTCAACTAGGTAATCGAGTTCCTGTCATTGGTGATTTAGATCAACAATTTTCACGCTCAATAATTTCGGTCCACGGTTATAAGCATGAATGCAAGTATATATTGTTATTAGGCGAATGCTTTAAAATTTAATTTATTTTCCGTACGCCACTTAAAATGACACTGATATGTTTTGATGTCGTTTAAGGACTATCGGGAGCACGAACATGAATCTGAAATGGATTGACATGATGCTAGTAAGGGATGGCACCCTGTGCGGTAACGATTCAATTTGTATTAATCAGACGTGCGTCAGTGTGCACTCGCATATCAATAAAAACAAATGCCCAAGCAATCAAGACAGTGTTGAATGTTCCGGACATGGGGTGAGCGAATATGCTTTATTCAAATTGAGCGGAAAACTCGTTTATTTCGCTAATCGATTTCATTCTGAAATTCATTTCCTTTTAGACATGTACAAATTTCAGTAAGTGTTCTTGTGATGTGAACTGGAGCGGTACAGATTGCTCGGTGCGGACCGGCAGCGAACCGGTCTTTTTGAAAAGTTCCACTGCTAAAAGTAATGACGAAGTGACGACGGAGGGCATAAACTTCTCGGATGTTATGCAAAAAATAGAAACGCAATACGGTACACTGATTACTTTTCTATTCAGTTGATAAAGATGTAATTCGCAATTTCGATATTATTAGGGCTTGTAAGCTTTCAAGCACAGATTTTTTTAATTCTCCCCTGCCTTTTTTTCAAATACGTAAAGTATATGAGAAAATTATTTTTAAACCACTGATTCGTATGATATGATACTCAGAGGAATAAAATAATAAAAAGCTTTTAATAATGGAAAACTTTTTGGGCTTTTTGCAAACTGATTACAATTTATGAATCGATAATAAATTATACAATAAAAATGTGGAATACTTTTCGCGTATTTTTATTGAATATTAATGAACTGAATTAATGGTTTTCTTTTTATGAACGAAATTATTTTAAATGAATTGAGCTTCAAGCACGTACTTAAAGGAAATTTTATAAACTTTCGCCTCGTTTCTTACGTTCATAATTTCAAGCGAAAAACGCGAAGCAAACTAAATTAGATTTATGAAATTTTTAATAATGTTTCACGTCTGCTTAACTTTGATTAAGTTATTTATTGTTGAAGATTGTAAAAGAAGCAATCATGATAGTGGTTTTGTTTAATTTTTTTGATTTTCACATTTTAAAAACCAACAAATCATATTACTCACGAGGGAAAAGACACAAATTTTAATAAAAAATTAATAAATACAATTACTTTTTATCAATTTGAAACCAATAACTTTGCTTATTAGTGGGCAGATTGTTAATAGAACAAATTATTAATAAAAGTAATAATAAATACAAAAAATAAATGCACTAACAGTCATTATACTCTAATACAGTTATTAATAAACTTTATTACGAATAAGTTCAATGAATTCTTTGTTTTATAAGTGAAGTATGCAATAAAAATTTAATAGTACAAATAAAAAAGTTTTATATTGTTCTTTCAATTTCTAAGGATTTTTCACAAACTTTCTATAAATTATTTATTGTAATTAAGAATGTATTCTATTACTTCCCATTCAAAGTATTAATAATTGCGCCATTGAAAATTTAATAAAATGCTACGTTATGTCAATACTTTCATTATAATTTGTATAATTTTGTGTTTAAAACAATGCAATTACACTTTAATTTATTGTATTCATGATTACCTTTTTTATATTTGTACCTTTGATATCACTTAGCGCAATTAAAAAGACTTAATGCTGAATATTTTTGAATTTAAAACTTTCTAGTAAGACTTTAAGAGGCAAACATTTTGATGAATAATATCTTTTGAAAAGACATTAGTTAACAAAATCGAACCGAAAAACACCTATAAACAAACAGTTTTGTGGTTTTCTGTTAGATATTGGTCCATACTTGAAATCGAAATAAAAACATTCAATGCCTCAATATGATTTCTAAGAAGGGGCACCAATAATCAAAATTAAAAAAATTGTAAACAATAATTCGCTTCAGCTATTTCATTGAAAATGTATGAAAAATTGAAAAAAGTTCAAGAGTTACTCACCAGTTTTTAAGCTAATTTCGTAAATACGTCTTAAGTTATTATAAACACAGATTAACTAGATCGGCAAAGGAAAAAATTTTTCTAATTTCCCTTCATTTTTATGCTGGTAGAAATTTAAACAAACGTGGCGATATCTTTTGGTAAAACTTTCCGCAATTTTGCGAAAAAAAAAAACTTGTTTTTTTGTGACATTTTTTCGGAGACAGTTATAAAATAAATAAATAAATTAAAAAATTCGTCCTATTACCTACTTTTTCAAATTTTCTTAATGTTTATTCACAATGAAATGCAAATATTTATAAGAAAACTATTTTAAAACGCAACACCGATCGTTCATAGAAAAAATATGGCAGCGCCATCAAGTTTTAAAGGGAAAGATAAGGGGACGCTTTGCCGATCTGGGTAATCTGTGTTTACAAGACTCTGACAGCATATTTTTTGTTGTTTAGTGCAAAATAAAAACGCGAAAAAAAGCTCAGCGTTCACCGTATAGTTAATTGTTATCTTCATAGCAGACGGCTTAGTTTTTAAAAGACGTTTAATTGACACTTCTTGGTTTACCGAATATTTTAAATAGTTTGAAAAAAAGTCAGCTTGCGCAAAATAATTTTTTTCTATATCAATCTTAAAAATACAGATTTACGACAAAATTTCTAAGCGAAAAATAGGCTTAATAACTGAGAGTACGTAAACTTTTATTTTAGCAGGAAGATTTAGAAAAAGGAGTGGATTTTTACATACATACATATGTATATGTATTAAATGTTATATTACATCTTAATTTTTTTTCTTGAAAATTTAGTTTATAGAATTAATTAATGTAATTTTTTTAAATGAAAAAATAGAAAGTCACAGAAGTTCTAATACAATTATTCATGTGATAGTTTTAATAAGCACTGTTACTGGAGTCTTCCTAATATTTGCCATGATGGCATTTTGGTTTAGAATGTCAATTAAATATTACAAAAAAAGGAAGTAAGTTCATTTTCGATTTTTTATTGATATTTTTTATGAACTATATGCTTTTTTGAATTGTTATTACACTTAAAAGTTTTTACTCAAATATTCTGTTCCGTATTTTTCAATATTTTTATTTGACTCTATATGTGTTTGCATGAAAACAATATTATGCAAATCAAATATGCAATATATTCGTGATATGGAAGAATAATAAATATTTATCTTTTTTTTGTTATGGTGAGGCGTTAAAGATTATCGAAATGTTTGTTTATGCTTATTTCATTTTATATATGCGCGTACATATATGTATGCTCTTGATTGGGAAAATTTAAGTTGTACAATTTGGAGAAGTTATAAAATTGCGCATAATATTATAAATTTAAATATCTCCAATGTAATTTGTAACTATGAAAAGAGTTATACAATGTTTCTATATAATACAAAAATATTTAAAATTTAACATGATAACGATCGGATAAAAACAATCAATATTTTTCTTTATTGAGGTTCATTTGGCAACAATAAATATGGAATTCACTATTACTTAATTTTTTTGGCATATTTTGGTATTTATGCTTGCTGAAATGTTTCTTTACGTGTAATTGTGTTGTCAGTTGTTTGTTGAGTACTTAAACTTAGTTATTTATTTCTTTTGATGTTTCATTTTTATTAATTTATCTGTTATTCATTAGTTTTAAGATTCTAGATGCTTGTGGTATTCATTCTAGATTTTCATTTCTTTTTGCTATTATTCAGAAATTAAATAGTGTCAGTATATAAATGAATATATGTTTGAAAAAAAAATATCTCATAAAAATTACTAAAAAAGTACATTTGAAAACGTTTTACGGCAATTTTTTAAACACTATTTGTAGCAATTCAAACCTGAATAACTTCTAGCACATATAACATGGTTGATTATAACATTTAATTTTAAACAATAAACGTTTTTTAGCTCACTAAATTATGTTAACATATGTCATTCGCACAAAATCATATAATTTATATATAATTTTTATAAACATGTTTGAATTTTCTTTCATTTTTTTAAACATGACAACTCTTTCTTTTTTAACTTGTTTTTTAAACATTTATGTTTAATCAAATGATCGTGATAAAAGCATGTTTTAAAATTAATATCATCATTAATGACATCACTTGATTTATAAAAGTTTTCTACATAATCGTGATCCATGATTATTTATCTGTGGCGAACGTTTTTCGAAAAGGAATTCAAATCCGTTAAAAGAATTCAAAACGAACCAGTGAAAACGTAGTTCGGAAAAATTATATAAATATGTTACAAGAATATTTATAACAGCCTAATTCTGTGCTTGCATCGGAACACTCAATTTATTGTCAATTTGAATACTGCATTTGAACACTAAATTTGAACTTTCTGCGTATTTTTAAATGATAATTAAAATTTCTAAATGCACACAGGATGTTTTTTTAGTCGATGCTTCCAGACCATTTGATACTTTACCTGGAAGTGGTGTAGTGAATTGCGGCCGAAACAAGTGCAGCGAATACTTTTAGTATTTATATAATTTTATAATTGTGATTTTTTTTTTGTTAACGTAATTTAATGCGTTAAAAAACACCAAATGTTTCAATTTTTGATGCGTTATTAATGCAGTATTCGAAATTGAATGGGTACATTTAAAACAAATTTTGATTTTTACTCACTTGCTTAAGAATTAACAGAAATGAAATCAAAACTTTAAAGAAAAAAACTAATTTTTCTTTAAAAAACATGAAAATAATATTTTTGTAATTTTAGAAGCAGAAAAAAATCCAATGTAGTGCGAAAAATATTTAATATTTAAGAAAAATTTTTCTTATTGTTAAAAAATTATTTTAAAACTAAAAATCTTGTAAATCCAGAAAAATTTTTATCCAAATTTAAAAAGAACCTTCTTATATTAAGTGCTGAAATCTTAAATTTTGTAAGAAAAATTACTTAATCTATTTTAAATGTTTTTTTCTTTCTTTAAATAAAGCAGTCATTTTTGTGAGTGTAGTACATTAATTTTTTCAGTGTACTTATAGTTTCACTAAATGAATGTTGTCGTTCCGTAGATTGAAAATCGTTTTAAATTTATGAAACGCCTAAGAGCTTTTTAATGTTATTATAAACAACAATGTGGAAAACCTTTTATGTTTATCGTGAAATAAATAATAAATTTAGTTGTAAAATTAGCTTAGAATTTTTTTGTTTTTTTGCTTTCTTATAAGTAAAACGTGAATTTTAAATTTGAAGATTTCTTTGAAGATTTGTATTAATAATTAATTAACATTATGTTAATAAATTTGCAGTCAAGTAACTGAAAATAACGGCAACGAAGAACAATCAACTGATGATAAAATCAATGAAGATGCTTCAGTGGCGAAAAACTTACCAAGTGCAAAGACTGATCTTATAAATGTTGACGAAATACCAAATAGTGCAAATAAAATTTTATCGTCTAGTAACATACCTTCTTATTAGTATAGCTAATTTAAAACGTTTTAGGACAAATTTAGATTTACATTTTTTTTTTTTTCATAATAAAAAAAAATAGTCGTACAGATTCACAAAGAGTGCTATTCAAGCCTAATCACGTACAAAGCGATACTATGTTAAATTACAGGTAACAGAGTGAACACTTTAAAGCAGGCGTGAGCATCTCGTGACTCTCGAGCCGCATGCGACCCTCTAAGCGTTTTTTTATATAACAGATATTCCCTAGCTAATGTATAAAGTGTCATCAAATTAAAGCAACTTGTTTCAACACATCAAATTTCGCATTAAAATCTTCAAGTATACATACTGGTTTCTCATTCTTTTTTCGTATGTTATTTATTTTTTCATATATTATAACTTTGTAGTCTAATTTTTATAATCTGAATACAATTTTAAAAACTTATAAGATGTGTGACTTTGATCTTGCAAAATAATTTCAAAAGTTTGATAGGCATGTTTGTTAAAAAAATGTTGCTCAGCCCTGCCTTAGCAGTGTTTCCATATAGCTCATTTAATGTGATAAAATTCTAAATTACCGCAATAAAATCAATTAGCGTAAATCTTACGTTTGATTTTCCAGAAGTAATTGTGATTATAAAGTTTATAATTGATATGAACTGAATCAAACATGTGTATGGAAACGTTTAAATAATTAAACCATGTAACTTTAATTATTAATGCATCGGTATTTTAAAATTAGAAAAAAAATTGGTACTTCGAGTGATCAGAATTTACATCAGTTAACGAGACTGGGTATGATAAGAGCAAACAGTATCGTGGCAAATAACAGCATTTTGGACGATAACATTGATCAACTGGCGCATTCCGGTACTTAAATTTAGGAAATTAATTAACTTTTTTGTAATAAAAGAATGCACTTTTTTCTTTTATCACCATCATGGGGGGCAAACGGTGCGAACTTGAAAATAGAAGATGATGAAATAGTGTCCTTTATCGATTTGCCGCATGGAAAACTGAGCGAGAAAAAGGGTATTTTGAAGAAGCACGCGTTCATGATGAACGGCTTACAATCCGAGTATTTAGACGATATTCATCGGCATGACATTAAAGACGGCACGACAGCCACAATGTCTGAAGTTGAACGTACATTGAAAAGCTTAAATGGGTTCGTTTAATATATGTTTTCTATTAGTTTTCCACTCAAGGGAAAAGTAAATTAATTGAAAAGTAATTGAATTCTTTCGCAGATATCATGACGACATCATTGAGGCATTGCGAAACGCTGCATCGCATCGCGGCTCAAGTGTAACCACGGCCGATGTTAACGAGCCGCTGCTCGGTGATGAATTTATCCAAAAGAGTTTGCAAGATTTCAATTACGATAATTTCGTGAAAAGATCATCGGTAATTAATAATAATATTTAAGATAAATGAATGTTTTTCTTACCTTCACATTGGTCTAATCCTCATCAGCATATTGAAGTGGTCTTTTGTACTGTTCTGTCTTGTGGCATTTTTACAGCGTGACTGTACTATCTCAGCAACCTTTTAAGTTTAAAAAGCAGTGATTTAACTTAAAGATATTCACGTATAACAATATTCCTGATTTTTTCAAATTTAGAAGCACCAGAAATCACACGCAGAAATCTTGTTTTTGTCTTTTGTATCCGTGATATTATTTTTTCGGTCACTATTTAGCAATATCGTTTTCATTTAGTTAACTAAATTGCTGTGTTTATATGTATGTACATATGTGAACTAACCTTTGAATCTTAATTTTAAACTAGTGATAAAAGCACTTTAGTTTCAAATAAATTCTAGTTGTATACATGATTAGCTCTTTTAGAGAGTAAAATTTAAAAAAAATTTTGAAAAAAAATAAAACTTTTTTATTACGACATTTTTTCAATTTAAATATAACTTAACATATTTGTTCTCATTAAGAGTTGGGGAGCTACAAAGAGAAATGTCAAATATGTGACTGAATAATCGTGTCCTAATGTTTATTTGGACATAAGTTAAAAAAATTTCACATATAAAATTAATGTCTTTCTAATGGAAAACACTTCCCATTCAGCAATTTTGTTTTTATTGTGATTTTGTAAAACCCAAAAAATTGTACAAACTGTAAGACATATATGATGATCTTAAATTCATCAAAATGACGTCTTTAGCACCAATTAAGGTTGCTATTTGGGTTATTGTATTTTCTTTTTATTCTATAATTGTCGTATTTTATCTAAAAAAAGGGCCATTGCTGTGATCATATATTGATCGTACTTTAGCTATTATTCTCTAACTATTTTTGATCTATATTTATTTTTGTTTTATTTAAACAACCATTAAGTTCAGTAAATTTTATCGTTGTTTTAAAACAGTGGTTTTATGGTTATCATTTTTTTTTTATACAAAATACCTTCATAAATCTTTTAAAACAGAGCTTTTTTTAATTTGCTATGGAAAATTAACTTTTAAAAAGCTGTCTTTTTGGCGATAATCGTTTACTGAGTTATTAAATGAAATTTCAAAATTAATTTTAAAGCGATAGTGGCTCTATGAGTTTATTGATAATTACGTAATTATTAATTCTGAAATTATCCTTGAATATGTTCTTATTTTTTAATTGAAAAAAATCTCATATGATTCTGGTGGTTGTGTTGAATTTAAATCATAAAATCCTTTAAGATTTTATTACAATATTTTTTCTTATTACATAATCTTTCATATTTATAAAAATGACGTTTTTTATTTTTTAAAATGAAGGATTATACTTTATTAAAAATGTGTTTATTTAAAGATCTATGTTTTTTATCTGCACATACATATTTATTGTCACGGCTGTTCTTTTTTCTTTAATTTCAGCAAGCATTAGCTATAAATTTTCAATTAAGACGCGTTTTTGCGAAGAGCACAAACAATCGAGCTCATAAATTTCGGATGCAGTAAAAAATTGCATGCCTACTTTAATCGAACATTTGTAATTTATTTTGCAGAGAGCGGTCAGTCAAGAAAAGATGTGCGATTTGGCGTCGACAACGGCACAGCCATTGTTCACCGAGGACTCAGGACTGGCACGTTTGTCGCCGCGTCACGGCTACGATTGCGACGCGAGCGGTGATGCTGCTGTATCCGGCCCAATCCGTATTCGCAACTTGGAAGACTTAATTCGTCAATTAGAACACCATTCGCGCCACATAAGCTCTAACGAATCGGATGATGTACGGCTGCCGGAAATGGCTAATGGTCATCGTTTTCGAGTCGACTCATCGTCTAATTGCAGCGAGTCATCACAGTCGCAGCAACATGGTCACGATAATTACGACCTTAATGGCGACCAACGGTTTAATTATAATCGATTTAGCAGACATTTGAGCAACAGCAATTTACGCTCTGCAATACCGTATCAGCATTGTCGGTCGCGACACAATTTGCCGGATGAAAATATTTACGAAAGTGCTGATATTGCACAGCAACGAAACGATGATAGCGAAAGGTACATTTCAAATTATTTTTACCCATTAGACCAGTTTTATTACAACAGTGTATATTGTATACCATATATTACTTTTACATAACAACAACGTAACTTTGACAGTGCGACATCATGTTGTGTAACATGTTTAACTGTTATATTTTGTTACTACAGTAATATTATAAAAAATATATCATAAATATGCATAAACTTATGTAATACTTACAGGGGAATATCCCGAGGTATCCGATCCCGATTTTTTTCAAATTATTTTTATTTATTTATGTATACTCTCAGATATAAAATCTCATACTCAGTTTCAGCTATAATTCACTAGGGGATGAGTTATGGGGGTTGGAAGTATGATATGACAAAACACAAAAATTAATATAACGCTAAAAGTACTTGTTATTTTGAAAACTAACCGTTGTAAAAATTATACGGGATAAAAAGTTCTATAAAAAAGCTTTATGAAAAATTGTGATAGG
>AGDA01085134.1:0-11060 GCA_000281935.1 Mengenilla moldrzyki | reverse complement strand
TCCGACATACGGCTCTGTATTTAAAAAATATTTGTTTTCATTTTCCGACATATATCTCGAATCATAATCAATATCTTGGGCAAAAAAGTGCATTATTTGCTATATCTTGTTCTTATTGTCATAAAACAAAAGAGTAATAATAATTTGTTTAAAAAAATTTCCACATATATTTTTTTTAAAAAAATAGCATCATTTTTATCAAATCTTATAAACTACAATAGACTGTTTTTACATAGTTCATATACATATATATTCTTTTTTACATAATGTTAAACATTTTATAAACAAATTAGATTTTTTTAGCGTTTTTTACTTTAAAAAACAATTACCAAATGATTTGTAGTTATTAAAACAGTGATTTTCTAGAAAAAATATTTAAAACACAATGCTATTTTATACTAGGCACATTTAATGATTGCAGGAGAATCACATAAATCATATTTCGTATTTTCCTTCATATCAAATCCAAATCTTTTTGGATTGTAAAACTCTGAGAGTTTCTCAATAACATATTTACAGTTAGAATTACAAATGTAATGAAAATAAATGGCAAACACTAGCCGAAATTTGAATGCATAATATTCGATCAATTATATTAAGTTTTCAAAAAATGTCATATGACTTTCCCAGTCAAAAATGTGCTATATTATTGATTTATTTGGATGCTAAACTCAAATTTGGATGAAAACTATTTCTTCATAATTGAAACAATGACATAGTTAACACTCTTTTGCTATTCATTTTTATAAATAATCAACGATTTTAATTACAATAGCTCTACAACGGTGAGTCCATTGGTGGAGTGAGGAAACGATGGGCAAGGCTGGATCGGAACTAAACCGGTTACTGGAGCCGGATTCAACGCAGAACTGGATAGAAGATTATTATCGATTGTGCACAACATCCAAGAACGACGTAAACTTCTTAGTTGGTGGAGGCAAAAGTACGCCCTTTCCAGTTCCTATCAGTTGCATTATGACACTACAATGCAGCATCCACTAATGAAATCTTATCGTCGAACAAATTATCCATAGCACAATGTGTTATCTGATTTAAAGCTCAACAGCCTTGCTCATTTCTCGTGACACTTATAAATATTCTGAACTGATTAGATAAGCGAATGAGTGTAAGAAAAGAAGATTTTAACTCGAGGGTGACAATTGTTTTTTAAGTATTTTATTCATGGGGCCTTAAACGAAACTTAGATATGTTTTAATGTTATTTTTTTCTCGTTTTCTCGTGAATTTTAAATCATTATTTTCACAACTGTCATTTGTTCCGTTCTGTTTTTCATTTGATATAGAAATAAGGTCCCTGTTTTAAATTTTAACAAAGCGATAAACGCGAATTCTAAAGAAATTTGTATATTGTGATTTGTTTTCTTTTTTTTTAAAAAAGTTGCTAATTTTTTTTAGAAACTAATTTGTTGCATTTTTCTTTTTTTTTATAAAAAACTTATACATTGCGATTTTTTTAATGGAAGATTTGAGCCGGCCATTTAAGTTTTTTCTGTTGAATTTTTTCAGTATTATGACTATTTTCTTCTATAAGAAAAAATGCAAATATATTTGGCCGTGCCAAAAACAGATCTCGTTTTTGTACGAATTTTTTAAAAACAATAATAAAAAAGAAGTAAGAACACAATTATCGATCTTATAAACGCATCTTTAAACAATATTCACCTCTTCATTATTTATTTACAGCAATATTTGCATATGTATCCTGGATCGTGTCCAATTTTTGAAATTGTTTAGCTCCTTTGAACTGCTTAAATCTGTCAATAATGTTGGCATTTATGGCTTCTAAATTCTCTTTACGTTTGCTGAGTACAAATTTCGGCTTCTCAACTACAATTACACTTTTTTGTCTTAAAATATTCTCTAGCAAACTGTTCGGAAATTTCTCTAAGAAGAATGATGGCAAGTACACCAAATGAAAGAAGTCTTTAAATTCACGCTCTTGCTTCAATTCTAAAGTTTCTTGACGTAGAAATCGTACTGAAAAATTTAATTCATTTAAGTTCGAGTCTAACTGGAAAGAATTTGATATAGACTCCATTTGCGGCATTTCACAATTGACATTCCTACTTTCCGGCAAATCAGTGACCATCAATCCTAAACAAGGTATGTTTTCACTCAGCTCATTCACTTTATAAGTTTCCCTTTTTTCCAACTGATAAAAGAATTTTGATAAATTGTGCTCAGTGACATCAGTTGCTCGATGCATATTGGTACCGTTAGACGTTCTGAGCCAATCTTTATCATCACTTTCTAACCCGTATGCTATGTATGGGCCAGTAACAATGTCGCCTCGGTAATGGCCACAGTCACGGTAAGCACTAATAATCGAGGCCAGTGTCGGATTAGACTTCGAAAATTCGCATTCAAGCCACGTAAATGCTACACCAGTGTTTCTCCAGTGTTTGTATTCTTGAACACAAATTTGTTTCGCGTTCAAATCGTATAGTTTATGGTAAAGGTCCCAGTCATATAAATTCATACGACAGTCATAACTATTAAAATAGAAGAAAGTTTGACGTTTTATGTTAAGTGTCACAGCAAGAAAAAGTAATGTTTTTTTGAAGATGTTTATCTGTTAAGAAATAGTTGTTCTAGTTTTTACATCAATTATCTATTCTCTGTTTACTCTAACAGTTTGAAAACAATGTTAGAGAAGTAGTGTCTGTAACATGACAGTAACAGAATATAAATTAATGAAAAACTATTGCTAAAAAGAAAAGCTCAACAAATAGAAAGCTGTTGATCGGCTCTAGTACAATGCCAAATTAAAAAAAGGATCATTGTTATGTAGTCAAAAAAAAATTGTAAAAAAGTATATTTATTAATAATATTGCTCACTTAAAACTGCTTTTCTGTGTTAAGCAGTATTCTTAAAAAATTTTCATTGCTTTTCCTGTTACTCTGTTACCAAGACACGGGTATCCTAACATTGTTTTCAAGTTCGTAGAGTAATTAAGAAACTAACAATTGTTATTATAACTGAGGTAACTTGATTTTAACAAACAACATCAAAAAACAATGGTTCCTCTTGTTCTGACAAACACGTCATTTCAAAATAAGTATTTACCGCGCACCAAAATGGGCACGTACTCGATTTTCCCATTGTTTACAGATGTTGAAAACTCCTGCTCCGGACCAATATTTAAACTGATTTTCTAAGAAATCGATATCTTTAAATCGCAAATCTGATAAATCAATAAACTTAAGCTTTTTCCTGTCACTATCTGTAACCATTTTTATTAAATATTTCGACAACTTTACCAAGTATTTGGCAGTATACGGTCTTATCAATGTATTGCCGTAAAGTTCCATAAAAACTCGTACTTTTTGAAGTGACCCTAAATTTAGAAAATCTGTTGCGATACATAAGAGTAAAATTTGCCGTCCAATTAAATCATTTAAATATTCAATCGAGTAAAATCTAAGAACTAAATCACGATCATTAAATTCTTCACAAACTGTGCGGATTATATGCCGAGCATCGGCCTCGTTCACCATTAGAATATTTATAACTTTATCGTTAATATCGGCATGATGATGTTTTAAAACTTTACGCAAATTTAAAGACTCACTTAAGCCCCAGAACATTTTCTTTCAATGAAAACTTATCGATTTAATAACACAAATTTACAAAAGTTTGTTACTGTTTTGAAATTGAAAGAAACATAGAAACAATAGGGTACAATTACCGTTCCCATGGAGGTACATAACCCTGGAAAAAGGTTTCGATTTCGCGCGCAACTGCGAAACATAAATGATCGTTCAAATGACCAGCAACAACTTGCAGACCAAGCGGCAAACCGTCTTTGGACAAACCGATAGGTACTTGGGTGACTGGAAGTTTCAGGACGTTAAACAAGGCAAAATATGCGTAATTGTAAGGTCTTAAGAGAGCTGTATAATGGTAACTTGCTGGCCAAGTGAATGAAGGAAATAACAAAACACCATTATCTCTCAGATGATGCTGTATTAAAAAATAGTGAAAATTAAATGTTATAATATTAAAATATAAGCAACTTTAAAAATATCTAAATACAATTCAAGCTTAATATATTCGGATATTGTACTTCGTATAATTCAAGTTAATTAAAATAGAATTTCATAAATGTATGATGTTATTAATAATTTTTGAAATGGCTTTAGAAAAATGAAGACCTTACTTAAAAATACAACTAGTACACATTGCAAATGAGTTTGGAGTTTTAAAGTAACAAGTATATTTAAAAAGCATAGATTTTAGTGTCCGTCAAACATTGGTTGGGGAGTTACGTACTTGCGAACTTACACGGATAAAAACTTCTACTTATTTTCAGGTAGATATCTACTTGAAATTAGGACAAGTAGAGTTGAATAACTAAAAAAGTTATATGAATATACATATTTTTTTGCTATATAAGTATACAAATGTTAATTTCAAGTATATTTTTACTAAATCTTATAATATTTTTATATAAAAACAAAAGTTTTCATACTAATCCCAAATCTAAGTAGAAATTTTTATTCATGTAATAGTAGTATAAAAGTTATAAATAATTATATAACAAAATTTAAGTATTGGTTCAAAAATTATCTCTACACAATTTGTGAGTGGTAAAAAAGTTTTTGAAAAAATTTACAATTTTTATCAATAGTGTAAATGGTATATGTATAAAAGAAAATATTTAAAAAAATTAAAAAATTATATTTCCCAAAAAATCTGACAAATAATGTGTTATGTAACAGGGGTGTTCGGACTTCACCACAGTTCAAGCCATTTTTCAAAATTTGAAATACATATTAAAATGTATGCAAAAAAGAGTATTGAAAAACATTATTTACTAAAATTATTTCACTTCTCTTGATAATTTAGATGTTTATTAAAACGTTGCACTTAGTCTTCCATATATGTCATCAGTAATTTCAAAGACATTTTGAAACACATGCGGATTGATAATAATTTTTTAAAATAAAATAGCACAAAAGTGTAAGATTAATTCGTGTACATTTATCAAGATCCAAAATTTGTATTTAGACAAGAACTTAATGCTATGTTCTAACATTACAGTATACTGAGAAAAATGAGTAGATCGAAATAAGATTTAAAACAGTTCGCAAATTTTATCTTTTTTAAAACATATTCGGTTAATTTTGTTATTGTTTTAAAAAATTATTTTTCTCAGTGTAAACGTGAATTAAATTACTGTGAAAACTCTTTTTAAGTGTTCGGTTTGCGTTTTAGCCCATTCTTCATTTACTGATGGTAACTTGTCGTCAATTAGCTTAAGAATCGCAGCAGCTGTCAAGTCGGATTTTCCAAATACTTTCTTAACAACTTCTTTATAAACGTTCACTTCACCATACTCTTCGGTTAAAATTTGAGCGAATGTTTTTTGCTCCTTCGACATCCAATAACGCCACAAGTTATACGCACAGCTAATGTTACTTATACTAAGCTTATCAACAGGCATTTCGCTAATGTTTTCAAAATGTTCAACAACTCTGTTAATACAAATATAGTATAAATATATTTGAGGTACATGTATTTAATCATATTTAACACTACATTGTTTGCGAAAGCAGCATTGATAACTTTAGTAAAAAATTTCTTATTTTGTAAACTTTTTCTCCAGTTGATTTCCTTAATAATCGTTAAATTTCCCAAATTATTTTGTAACGTTTTATGATTAAAATTATTACGATTTGTTTTTATTATTTTTTTTTTTTTTATGGTTGAAGTTATTTTCATTACAAAAGTTATTATTTCTTGCTTATTTACTACCTTTAGTGATATTTCTTTTTTTTAAAAATATAAGTTATTAATTACAATGAACTAAGTACTTCCACCTTTTTTTTCTTTTTTTCAATATTTTATACATGTAAATTAGGATATTTAAGCGACATTGGAAAAATAAATATTTTTTGTGAACTGTTTTTTTTTTTTTAATAAAATAAGCAAAATTTCATTGGGATAATAAAATTGTGTAGCTTTAAAAAGATTATCTTTGAACTCTTAAACCTTGAATACTATATGCAACCAATATGTATATAATAGTAATAAACTTTTTTCCCGTCAATTTTTTTCAAAATTTTCATCCGATTTTATTTCAAAGTATAAAATGAAAAAAAAAATTAGTTGATTATGAAATCACGATGCATAAGGTACTAACAACACACTATTTTGTGTAATAATTACAAAACTAAATCCACAAGTGTAAATTTCAACCATAATCCATAATACCGGCTTAGTGATTTAAGAGTAGCTGTTAATAAACATCGAAATTAAATTGTTCTAATACTTATATCGGACTAAAAAAATTTAAAAAAATTGAAATTGACCTAATATTAACTTTATCATTCTTCTGAATTCGACAACAAAGCAATGGACTGTTTGGGAGCTTATGTCGTTTACTACTACTAATTATAATAAAATTTTTGTCGCTGATTTTGTTAGGAACTCTTCTGATTAACTGTTTTCACATTTTTAAGAAAAAACTAAACCTAAATTCAACATAAAATTCGAGCCTTATTTATGCTCAGATTGAAGGATTACTTTTACTCTTAGGTGACACTTCCAAATATAAACGGTACATTTACAAATATAACTCTTATTTTTCCAATTCGAATTTCTAGGCTTTAAATATTACTAATAACAGTAGGGAACAAGGGGTTTTTTTTAAAAGCTTAATGCTTGAAATTTTTTAGTATTCAATTAGTCATGATAGAAAACGAAGGTTGTTTTGGGTTCCCCATTCGCATTTTTTTAAAGGGGTAAAAAACTATTTTTTAACTTTGAAAACTTTTATTTTAAAAAAACAAAAGGTGTAATGAGGTAAAATTAATACCAAAAACTTTAAAGACATTTTTCTAAAAAAGGATGCCTAGACAAAAAGTTCTAAATATACTAAATGAAACTCAAACTCAAATACTCTTATACAAAAATTAGTTTTTTTTCTAGCTACTCTATTTTTTGTGGAAAATAAAATTGAAATTTCAAAATTTTGAAAAAAAGAGCATTTTTTGGTGGCTTTCATTACTCTTTTCATTATAATTCACGAACCCTTTAATGTAATTGTATAAAATTTTGCACTATTCTTGGGCACCCTTTTCTGATTCATTTGTTACTAATTTTACTTCATTATGCCTTTTAGTTTCGAAATTAAAAATTTTCAAAGAGTTTAAAAATAGTTTTTTACTTCCTCGAAAAAAATGGGAATAGGGGACCAAAAACAACCTTTGTTTTCTGTCATCACTAATTGAATACTAACAGATTTTAAGAATTTGGTTTTTGGAGAGAAAGAAAAGTTGAATTTTGTTCCTTAGTTTAATTATGCTAACTACAATTACAATTTAGAGTGCATTTGAATATTCAATTTGAATAAAAAAGAGCAGAATTTTTTTTTTTATTTAAATTTATAAGTGTTATCATTTTTAACACTATGAGCGCATTCTAGAAGGAATTATGATCAGTGTCGTAATTAAATACTGATGAAAATGTGGTCAATTGATAGAAGAACGATCACAGATTGCAAATGATTTAAATTCTAGAAACTAAACTGAAAGGGATCAATGAATTTTATTGCTCTTTAGCGATCAAAAATTCAATGTGTGCGTCCACAAATATGACCGATTAATTTTAAAACTTGATCAATTTTGCTACTGTCATTCTGGGCATGATGAAAATTTTCATATTGATAATTTTCGAGTGCGCAATTTTGAAACAATCAAATTTTATCAATCATGTTTCAATCGCAAACCAAGCTAATCGCTCGCGAACGATCATGATAATTTTCATTTCTAAAGCGCACCTAATATTCGAACTTTCTACATTTTTTTATTTCAATTTAGTATTCCCAAATATACCCATAGTGTCATATTTATTTTCAAATAATCAAAGAAGAAAACTGTATATGCATTAGACATAAAACTTACTTAAAGAAGGAATTCTTCACTTCACTACAAATCGGGCTTATCTTTGAGTCCCAAATTTCACAAATATAGAAATACTTTAAGGCCTTAACATTCACTTCCATATCCAGTTTTTTTCGTAGTAATTCTGAAGTTGTAATGATTTTCAAAAGAGGCCCTAGTTCGTCTGCATATTTGCATATTGGCCCTGCTGTTACAATCGAGTCCAAATGTGATCGATCCGTGCGCAAAGTAAAACCTTCCATGCTAACGACACCAGTAGTGGGTTTATGACCAAAAACGCCACAGAAAAAAGCAGGGCCACGAATTGAACCTCCAATATCTGATCCAATGCCAAACGGTGAGCCGCACGCTGCTATCAAGCTAGCTTCACCGCCAGATGATCCGCCTACAGTACGATTTAGGTCATACGGATTGCATGTTTGTCCAAAAAGTAAGTTGCGTGTCTCCTGCCATAAATTAATCTCTGGTACGTTCGTAACAGCTATTACAATAGCACCCTATACCATAAAAATGTTAACAAACCGTTAAATGTCTAAATTATGCCAATTTTTTTAAACTGGAAACTTTTAATGAGCAAATTTCACAGATAGCATTTATTACGATTTGAAGAAAAAACATTCAACGATAAGACTATTTTTTATTTTTAACTAAAAATTTATATAGTGAAAATTATATTACACTTATACGTCTTCTCTACGTTTAATAGACGAATATATTGTACTTATAATTTCTAACTAAATTTAGACTGTTCATTTTATGAGAAATTTTAAACATTATACATTTAAAATACCATCTAAAATGGGTAAAAAATCATATAATAGCTCTATAACTTTAATTATAATTATTATTATTAAGAAAAGAAATATTTATTATACGATTAATGCTTAAATAACGTGTTAAATAAATGTTAGTAAATGTATAATGTAGAAATTTGGCATTACAGGTTAGTAGACTGTTTGTATCCAGAAGATTTTGTTAATACTGAGATAAAGAACTCCTAAGTTTTGTTGTTATATATACCAATAATGAAATATTTTTTTCATAATTTGAAGTGATCAAATGTTTACTATTAAGTGAAATGTATATGAGTTCTATATTGACATTAACAGGTTGTTAAAAGATGAAAAAAGTAGTGAGCGATCAATGAATTGAAACAAGCCCAATAACGTCACTGATTGTGCAACCTGTTGCTTTAGCAACCGGATCACTTCGGCGTCACGAAGAGCTCGTATGTTATGTCGACACTTTAAGCCGAATGTGTGCAGCATGCCGGCGACCGCAGTGCTTTCTTTCGTCGTGAATGGAATACCGAGCAGCTTCTTGTTCGCGTCGACGCCGTTGCGTGCAATATGTTCGTCAAGTTGGCGCGCTTCAATCAACGCGGCCGTAAAACGTTCATCAGTGATCGCATTGATGTAGCCATTTACCTCACGCGCCCGCGTTACAAACGCTTGAACCACTGTGTACACGTCCAGTTCGCGCTCACGTATTTTGCGCACCAGTTCGAAAACGTTGTCCAGCAAGAAATCTTCCTGTATGTTGGGCAGTTGGTTCTTGCCATTTCGCCAGTAGTACAGTGAGAACACAAAGTCGATCACATAGTCGAGCATTAGCCGAATGTATGACATGAACAATTGAAACAAACCGAACATTTTCTTCAAATCCGCTTATTCATGCAACTACACTTGTTCTACGTATGATGGAATCGATAACGGTTCATGCACTTTTACGTTCATGGACTTCTGTCCGATTCCCGGCCGATTAATTCCGTTATCATTTTTCAAGTGTACAAATGTCAATTCGACGTACATGTACTTCATATTTTCTTTTTAATTGTTCCTAAACATAAAGGACTACGTGTTTACACCATATTTTTCAATCGCAAATTGACTTCTATAATTAAAAAAAAGACGGAAAGATTAACATTATTCCAAGTTATTGGACTCAGTGCATTTAAGAGAACAGTTAACAATTAATTTATAGTAATTTAATAAATGATAAGAATCTGGACAAATTTAACAATAAAGAAAGTTCTAGATGTAAAATATTGCTATAATAGTAAAAGTATTATGAACTTGCACAAAGGTGTAACGTACCTGTGATATTGACTTGCATACGAAAAAAACATCGACGTATGTAAATATGAAATACTTAAAAAGTTCCCATTTTTTAATAAACTGTTTTAAAATTTATAATTTTCGAGTTATTAAATTTTAAAGCGATTTTTTTGTCATATTTCAAAGAATACATTAATTTCAAACTAATATTAACACATTTACCAATTTTTATTATTAATATACAACAGGGGTTGGTAAACTTTATAAGGGCACATTTTCAAGTTTAAAAATTTTGATTGGCATCGTCAAATTGACTATCAAAAAGTGGTTCTCATATTAGATTGAGCAATAAGTTCGTACACTGAGAAAAATAGATAATATTTACAACTATATTGATATTTGTATATAGGATAAAGATCAGATATCGTTAGCACTACTATACGAATAATTTATCGTAGTATATAATTGTCAGCATTAATAGACGGATACTTACACTGAAGTAAACTATGTCTATAATAATAAAAAATCTATTGCTGTACTGTTTTTTACAATTGATTTCTCAGTGTAGCATTTTATCTGACTTTTGAACGAACTTATTATTAATAATCATCAATTAGTCTAAGATATATTTACCGTTATTGTTTACGACCATTTACCAACGTTCGACTAACTTATCGTTGCTATTACGCTAAAAATTACCTAATTTGGCAGTTTAAAGTTCTCATCACTGTCGAAGATACCGCCCCTCATATGGTTCGACAGGAAATGGAAAATTTGATAGTCAGTCGGTTCAACGTCTGGAAAATACGGTAGATGTTAAAAGATTTGTATTTGAGCTCTTGGAGTGTGTCTTTGACAATTTGTACAATATGAGACCTGACGCTGTCTTGAATAAATATGGTCTGGCTTTGTTGATGGGATCTTTTTAATCGTATAAAATATAAAAACTCTACGAACTTATTCCCAAATTAACATATGAAAATAAACACAGATATTGTAATCTTAAAAAATATTTTTAAAAAAAAAGTTCTGGAAACCGTAATGTTTAAAAATTGATTATTATTAATTGTAATAG
>AGDA01085069.1:0-10014 GCA_000281935.1 Mengenilla moldrzyki | reverse complement strand
CATAATTCACTAAATAATTTGACTGAAATTAACTAATGACATTATATGTAAATATTTACTTAATTTGTTGTTCAAATAAAGTTCAGTATCATCTTTAGAAATTTTGAATTAAAAATTTAAAATTAGCCTAACAGAATAAAGAAAAGCTTACTTTAATCTCCATATATTACTTTTATTTTCTTTAACACAAATTCAATTCGTGAGCCCCCAATTTGTAATATGTTGTTAGAAATAGATTTCGAGGTTTCCTTCCGTGGAATTGTTGATGTTGTTGCTGCGTATATTATGAATTACATCAAACCTGGCAGCAATATTGATCATAAACGATTGAAGAAATGGGATTCACCTAATTCGAACCTCAAAAAACAACAAAATGATACGGTCGAAGAGCTTGCAGGGGTTCTGGCCACAATTATTTAAGGTCGAAATGCCCGTTTCTAATCGTTCGCTACTCATGGTGCACACGCCATGGCCATGATATGATAATCTATCAGAGGCGGCTATCAACGCGCAGTTGTAAAGGCGGAGTGAGTGATAAAACTTTAGGTTCTGGTATTAACGAAATTCGAAATGTTTCCCGTTCATCCTGTTCCTATCAGTTAATAGTGTCATTATCGACTTTGTGATTGATTCAGGATCGCCCCTTTCGATCATCGATGAATCAATCTACAGGTTTATTTGTACAAGTATGAAGACCATGGTGATCATTTTTTTAGGTTCATTGGTCTCATACGATAAGACTCCAATTTCCGTCCTAGGTAAAAAGGAAGTTCGGCAAAATATCCCCATCGCTACGCCTAATCATAACCCGAGGGGACAGGACCAGCATCATTGGCCGAAATTGGTTCGATGCCTTAAGTATTGGCACCGCTTTGACGAATCATATGAGCGCTCTGAAAATCTCATTAATTGTAGATAAGTTTTCGAATATATTCGAAGCCGCCTTGAGGGATTATAAGGGCCCGCTTTTTAAACACGAATTACCCCATGAAGTGTGCCCAATCTGCTACCAGATCCGAATATACCGATGGGCATTAAATCTCGTGTTGGCCAAACCCTCGATGCTTTGATTGCCCAAGGTATTTTAGTACCTGTTTCATCAATAGAGTAAGATACTCATATCGTACTTGCGATTGAGAGTGCGGATTTGTGGTGATTATAAGGTCACTTAATAAAGCTATTAAGTGTCACCAGCAACCGATCCTTGTCATTTTCCATATGCTCGCCTTCATTGGTAATGCCAGCCGTTTTGCAAAATTAGATCTGGCTCAAGCATACTAGCAGAATAGACTAACTGGCGAGTTTGGCTTAGCCCAGACTATAATCACTCATCGTGGCGCCTTTAAGGTCAATCGGCTTCAATTCGGAATTTTCATCGCCCCTGGGTATTTTCAGGCTTTGATGGAGAACATGCTCCATGGGATTAAGGGCGTTTTCCCTTATTTCGACAACATATTCATCGCCGCCAAATCTCCGGAAACTTTAAGTGCAAAGCTTAAGGAGATATTCTCGGTTTTCGAGCCGACGACATTAAACTAAAGAAAGATAAATGTCAACTCGACGTCCCCAAAATAGAATTCTTGGGATTCCAAATTGGTAAGGAGGGCATAAAACTCTCACCCAAAATTCGTGAGGCCATCAGACGCGTTTTAAAAATGGCAGAACCTCGTAATAAAACCGAAATGCAAGCGTTTTTGGGACAAATAAATTTTTATCATATATTCCTTAAGGGCAAACCAACTGTAACGGAGGATTTCCACCGACTCCTTGAAAAAGAACGGCCGTGAATATAGTCTAAAATCCACAGAAAAGCTTTTAAAGAAACGAAAGCTCTTATCGTCGGACGCCCTTCTTGTTCATTTTAACATCAACCAGCCAATCGTCCTCGTTTGTGACGCCTCTCCGTTTGAAATCGGTGCTGTGTTCTGTCATCGCTTAGAAAATGACAGAAGTTCCAGTTTCGTACTATTCTCGCACCCTAAATTTGACTGAATACAATTACGCCCAAATAGATCGTGAGGCTTTAGTCATGGTATTCGCGATGAAGAAATCTTACCATTGCCTTTATGGCCTTCCGTTCGAGATCGTAACAAACCATAAACCGCTCTTAGGCTTGTTCGACCACACCAGGCAGTTTATAAGAGATCTATTCATATCGGCTGACAAGAAAATCATTAGATGAGAAATCTATTTCTATAAGTGCGTGATGTATACTACGTCCATGTTATTCACTGTATTACCCGTGTGAAGCCGAAATGGCAGCTAGGGTTCATATAATTAAAATTGTAAACAAAACATGGCCAAGCAAGTTATTACTTAACAGTGAAGAAAATAACAAACAGAATTATTAACTTCTGAATTTAACTATTAATTATTATTGAATTTATTCATCATTAATTTAAATAGTCTTTTAACATCTCTAGTAATCATTTGTGGATAAATATTTCAAAATAGTGCTTAAACATTTTTCATGTTCTAAAATTGCCTCATGAGACGCATCAATATATTGTATTTCTACACCAATGCTTTCATCAACTAATAGATTAGTTAGGCCATAATCTGCACTTATACCAGTCATTTTTGGTTCCTGAACTCGGATTAATTTAATTCTGGATCGTATTGAGTGACTTTTAGCTTCATAAACTTCTGAAATTTTAAAACGCTGATTTAAGCCTTCAACGATTTTCTCCTGATAGCGTTTAGGCAACGGTATGTGATCCGAAAGTTGATTTAGAAGCAACTGTGTTTTACTCCAAAAGTCTAGATTTGATTTATTTAACGTTTTCTGTAAGTTTAAAATAAGAAACTTAGCACATAAAAATAACCGCAAATAGTTTGTGAGATTACTAAATAATTTTGTAATAATGCTAGTGTTTTTTTCCTAAACAGAAAACTAGAAATCATTTTTTGTATCATTTTGTAACAAATTTTAAATAAGATCTAGTATTACTAGACTGAGAGAAATGTTTAATACTGTTGCAGAATCCAAATATATCATTGTTTTTTACAAAAAAAATAAGCCGCATATATATATATATATATATACTTGTGTATGCACTCACAAACATATACGCCAAATATAAATATTTTGACTCAGTATTAATACATTTAAAAATCCGAACCTGTATAGCTATGCGATCAATTTCAATTATAGACATTTTGGTCAAGTATTCAACCATGAATGGTTGTATATCACCAGATTCATTAAATCGGTAAACTTCATGGGTTAGTTTCTTAACACGTATGGGCGATCCATCAATACAAATCAATAAGCCATAATAGCCTAGCTTTTCCAAAAGTTTTATTATTTCTATGCCGATTATGGTACCAAAAGAGTAGGCAACTATAACGAATTTGTCTCCAGACTTCAAATATTTGAGCACATTCTAAAAAGGAAATTTTGAAAACGTTTTTCAAGTTAACTCATAAAACAACATAAAACAAATATAATTTTCACTTTTTATTTTTATTTATATAAATTTTAGTATATAATATATATAACAGCCTAATACTTTGTGTCAGAACGCTCAATTTATTGTCAATTTGAACACTAAATTTGAACTTTCTACGTAATTTCAAATGAAAATTGGAATTTCCAAACAGACACAGGATGTTTTTTAGTCGATGTTTCCAGACTATTTGATACTTTACCTAAATTCTTCGATTTGAATAAAGTTGAGGAATTCGCAACATTCATAACATTGTGGTGTGAGGAAGCTCGTATCTAAACTCAAGACAATATCGTAGTGATGTAACAGTGATATCACTGCGATAATTCATAACTGTGTGGATCATAATGAAACTTACTCTAATATTACAGTTTGGATCATTAAATTATCACAGTGAGTACTCAATAATACCTCGCTGTGATATCACTATGATATCACTATAATATCACTCTGATATTCACAGTTGTGAGGATCACAATGTGAGACACAGTGATATCACTGTGGAGACTCTTGGCTGACGGGTGAGTTAGATTAATTTAATTTGGTTCGACCGTTGCCCATTACTTCTCAGCTTAATATAGATAAGTATTACTAGAATATTGAAATTCGTATTAAAACAAAATGAGTCATGTAAAAAGAGAATTTTTTCATTTAAATCAAATTTTATAAGAAATCGAATGAGAAAATTCGTGTAAACAATAACTATATGTTTTTAAATCTATACAATAAGATATATAACTAAGTTGAAATTGTCATTCGTCTCATTTGTCTCTCGTTTTGGCTCAATGAAAATGTGGCCACTATAGCCTTGTAGGCTTATTTTGTAACAAAACGTTTGTTTGTGAAAATTATTATTGTTTATGTATTCCCAACAAACCATTTAATACTGAAACAATGACGAATCAATATGGCTGTAAAAAGAATACTTTTTTCCAATTTTTCACATGAATTATATAATATTTTTGTTTTACTTCTATATGTTTTAAATATTGAATTATTTATTTTCAAATTTGTGAAAAAATTTTATATTTATTTTATTATGCGTCCATATAAAATCTATATGTTAAACAATATAGACATTTAAATTTATTTTCAACAGAAATTCCAATAAATTTCCGAATTAAAGTGATAATAATTTTATGTAGAATTCGTACAGAATCCCACATGGAAAAAAATATGTTGGATTTTTCTATATGGTTTGTTGGGGTTTTTTAACAAGTTTACTGGCAAATGCATTTCGGCTATTTGCTCAACTGTATCTGTATTCTTTTCTGTGAAATACGGCAGTTGGAGACAGACATTCTTAGCTGGTATTTTTTCCAATAAATGTTTAATCGAGGTATGAATGCCTTCAATACCCGGTATGTAAAAAACGATGGATTCTCCAGAACCGATTTCAACAAATTCTTTACTTGCATCGCTTTCAGTACCAAAAAATTTTTCAATTAACTTCACTCCTTTCAACGTTTCAACTTCATAAGGCATATTGTTATCCGTCTTAACAGTTTTTAATTCTCCTTTCTCGGAACCAATTTCAATAAGTTTCGCAAATGTTAATGACATGATTTTTGACTGAGGTAAGTATATATCAAAATTCTCCAGTGTCTGTTTGATTTCAATCATATTTATAGAATCGAGACCGAAATCGGCAAAGGTGGAATGCATGCTAACCTTTTTAATGTCTCGGATGCCTAGAATTTTCGCCACAGCTTCAACATAATTGCCAAAACTCTTTTTGCTTACTTTACTCTCAGCTAATAGCATGCTTGATACTACGGGAAGCACTCCGTAGGCATTCGTAATAAAATAATCTAGCACTTTTAAGCAATTTGATATTGGCTGCGGAACAGTGCCGCCTATTTCTACGTTGGGTCCTAACTGTAATTCTTCGTGCATTCTGGCTACTACTCCTACGCCTCCAACAGCTCCCCATTCAATAGCTAAGCCAGAATATCCATCCTGAATTCTTTTTTCACAAATGCGTTCCATGACGGAGTTGGCTAAGCCATAATTACTTTGACCCACGTTTCCTTTACCGCAGGATACACTCGAGAAGACCACAAAGTACTTTAGATTCGGAGCAAGCTCTCGAGTCACTTCATCTAAATTTTTAGTCACGTTCACTTTCGGCTCCATTACCGTTTCGAAGTTTTCAATCGTTTGATTTTTGAATAAGGCATCTTTTAATACAATTGCCAAATTAAATACGCCTTCAAGATCACCTAATCTCTGGGCTAATGTTATTAGATTGTAGCAGTCTTTTTTACTGGTTGTATCTGTTTGACTTATTTCCACATGAGCCCCATATTGCTGCCAAAATTGTAAACGCAATTTTTGATAGCCATCTGTAATACCTCGACGACCAGTTAAAATCAGTTTTCTCACTCCACGAATTATTAGCCAATCAGCTAGTTCTAATCCAAAGCCTCCCAGTCCACCAATAATAATAAAAACGGCATTAGAACTGCTTGCGTAAAATCGGGGTAGTGCTTGAATTGGTGTTGGATTGGAAGAACTATGAATATCAACTAAGACTTTGCCTATATGTTTACCAGAAGTCATGAATTTAAATGCTTCACCTACAGCATCACGTGGAAATACGGTGTTCGTGAGGGGTTTAATTATGCCTTGTTGAATACCGGACAATATAAAACGATGTATTTCGGCGGCATCACGCCTAATGCTAACTGCAACAGTGTGAAAAGAACATCCCTTTTTGAAAAATTGACCACCCACTTTTGTATTATTAACCATATCCATTTTTCCTAATTCAACGAATTTACCACCAGGTGCTAAACACCGGATTGAAGCATGCAATAAATCCCCAGCTAATGCATTTAAGACGATGTCTACACCACGACCATTAGTTTGAGTCATTACCAAATCTTCAAATGTGTTATCTCTTGAACATCCTAACATTATTGTAAAAAATTTACTGATTTTTTCAAAATCTAAACTAATACTACTATGCTTTCATTATCTAAGCTTTCATTTTATCGCAAAATGGAATTGTATGCATATTAACCCTTTAGTGGGCGCGTAGAATGCAGTCGTAAACTAAATACTTTTAAATAACTGGCATTTTTCAAAAAACAATATTGTATTATTACTTCTATCCAAATGGACATTTAATTAAAATAAAATTTAATTACTCGTAAAGATATATTCGAAATTACTTTTATGAAAAAGGTTAATTAGTGGATCTATTTGAACTGTTTTGTGCAGACGTCTACTAAAAAGTTAAGAGGCATACATCAGAAAAGTAAAAACATATTGTTCCACAATTATAGATTCTCTAAAGTATTAACTATTAATCGCTAATATTTCAAAAATAGTAGTCTCAAAACTTAAATAACTAAACAAAATTACCAATATGTGTTTCGGGAATTTGAGGAAAGTTTTGACGAATAAAGTTGCGTTTTTCATTAGTGCCCACTGTAGTAAAAATCTCACAACCGTACGCCAACGCTAAATGAATAGCAGCTTGACCTATTCCTCCGCAGCCACTATGAATTAAAATCGTATCGCCTCTCTTCACACGACTTAACATCACTAATGCCTTATATACCGTTGCGTACACAAGCGGTACTGTAGCTCCATCGGCAAACGACCAATGGTCTGGCATCGGCCAAAATAGACACTTTTTACACCTCACAATGTTACTTAAGGAGCCATGTTTCACCATTCCCATAACACGTTTGTTATTTCTGTTAACAAATAATTATCAGAACATTAGTTGGTTTTTCGTAGGTATAAAAAAATAATTGACTGTATATACGGCAGTAAAATTTACATAAGAAAAAAGGGTACGGAAAAACGGATATTTAAAAATCTTACAGCCTGTGACCAACACATTATTAACTTTTAAGTAGCCTTTCTGATAACGTAGACTAAAATACCTATTCTGTATATTCAGTTATAGTTAACATATAATTAAATATTCATGTGCCATATTTAGAATAATTTAGAAGTTTTATAGTATTTATACTATTTTTAAATTTAAATGTACAAAAACAAACTTGTGCTTGTCTGCATGTATGTATTTGTACACGCAAAGTACGTGACGCATTTTCACATGTGCTTTTTAATCTGAGTTTTTCAAAAGTGAAAATGCGCTTCATTAGCCATAAAAATAATCTTGTATTGTAAGCGCTAATAATGGATTTCAGATATACTATATGATAGTCATTTAAAAATATTCGTTTCAAAGGTGCCAACACAAATTACCCAGATGTGCAAAGGAAAAAAATTTCTAATTTCCCTTCGTTTTTATGTTGGTACAAAATTAAAAAAAGTGGCGGCATCTCTTGAGTAAACGTCCCGCAATCTTGCCAAAAAAATACTCATTTGTTTTATATAATATTTTTCCGATAGCAATTTCAAAGTAATAAAATTTTGTATAAATTTCATTTCATCAAATGTTTTTCTAATTTTCTTTAATGCTCATTTAAAGTAAAATGTAAATATTTATATCGAAAGCATTTTAAACGGCAATGTTTAAAAAAAGAAAAAAGAAAGTAAAAAAAGAAAGTAGCGCCATCAAGTTTTAAAGGGAAAGATAAGGGAACGCTTTGCCGATCTGGGTAATTTGTGGTGCCAACATCAAAAATGTGTTTACTATAAAAACTTTTTACATAAATGCAAAAAGTTTTGAGAACACCAAAATTTTACCTCAAATAAGCAATATATCCAACAAACTATTTAATATTGAAACAATAAGGATTCAATATGGTTGTAAAAGGAATGATTTTTCTAATTTTTCTATACGAATTATATAATATTTCTGTTTTATATTTATATGTTTTAAATAGTGAATTATTTATTTTCAAATATGTAAAAAATTTTTATATTTCTTCTATTATGTTTCCATACAAAATTTATATGTTAAAAAATATAGACATTTAAATTTAATTTCAACAGAAATTCCCATAAATTTCCAAATTAAGGTGATACCGTGTTTTTTCGAAAATAATGCAGTCTTACTTTTTTTTTCCAAAATACGCGCTAGGGCTTAATTTCGGTAGAGAGCCCAAATAAAAGTGTATTTATAGTTTTTCATTTAATATTTATTACTTATTCAATTACAGTCATGTCATCTTCTTCTGGAACACCATAGGGCTTATTTTCAGAGAATGTCTTGTTTTCGGAGGAACATGGTAATAACACTAGTAAACAAATTTTACCTTTGGTCAAAGGCATATATATTCTGAAAGCTCATATTATGTGTGCAGCAAAATCAAAAAATTTTTTGAAATTCTAACGCACAATTTTGAGGAAGGAAGTAAAACGTTTTTTTTTCAGTTAAAAAATTTAACTCCAAAAGTAAAGCACATAAGAAGCTTTAAAAAAAATTTAAAAATAATTGAAAATATATATATAAACAGGTAAAAAAATTCACATTAATATCTTTAACGGTTCAATAGTGAGGATGGCACAAATTTGGAAAAACATCAAAAAAACGCGTTTTTTATGGATTTCAAAAAATTCAAAAATTTTTTTCATCGAAACTAAATCCAATCAACGGAAACTAACCATTGGAGGACAAGCTAAATGAGTTTTTATTGATACTGGAGAAAACAATTTTTACGGTCTAAAAAATTTTGGAGTGATCGTGACAAATAATAATCCGATGATGCCAAGTTTGGAGAATATGGTGGGTGTGGCATTGTATCCCATTCAAACCATAAAAGCTTTTGGTGAATGACCAAACTTGTGTAAAGTCTCACGTTGTTTTGGTGAAACACTACACCTTTTCTGTTGATTAGTTTTGGCCTTGTCTGTTGAAGTGCATCATTCAGTTTATCCATCTGATGATGGTAGACTTCTGCATTAATCGTTGTTATTCTGTAAAAGCTCTAAAAAACCATTCCTTTAAAATCCCACCAAACAGACAGCATAACCTTTTTTGGTGAATATCGGCTTTTGAAATGGTTTGAGCTGGTTCATTTTTGTCCCATGACTTCTTGCGTTTAACGTTTTTGTATGCAACCCATTTTTCATCTTCAGTGATGATACGCTTCAAAAACAGTTCATTTTCGTAACGTTTGAGACAGATTTTTTTCAGTGAGAACATGGAGAACCCATGTTCAAGCTTCGAGGTTAATCTCAGGCTTTTAAGTAGTCATAAATTGTTCAATTTGATAAATTTTATCTCAATGGGATCTCACGTGTTGTTATTCGCTGGTTTGCATCAACTAATGCATTTATTGTGTCTTTATTAGCTTCAACCGGCGTTTCCGAACGTGGGCAACTTTGACATCAAAATTGCAGAATCGAAATTTGACAAACAAGTCCTGACACTGGCATACTGTCAACACACCTTCTCCATACACATCGGTCAATTTCTTTCTTGCTTGAAGAGCCTTTTTACCCTTTCTGTAGTAAAATAGTAAGATATGTCGAAAATGCTGCTTATCGCTCTCCATTTTTAAAAGCGCACCAATCAATAACTACTGCGTAGAATTAATTGGAATTTTTCACACACAAGCCTTGCTATAAGAGCTCTCAAAGAATATAATAATTACACGGCTTAAGTGTGAATTTGGGTGCAAAAAAATACAATTAA
>AGDA01084905.1:0-11942 GCA_000281935.1 Mengenilla moldrzyki | reverse complement strand
TTTCTATTCGATGAGCCGTCCATGTATATTAGGTCCATGGTATACATCATTTTGATTTACTCAAAAAGTGTAAAGCCCTTGAATTAGTGAATGCAGCCTAAGTGATAGGTGATGGTGCAGTGTTCTAGATGTGATGTCAATATGAATCGTGCAATTACGGGTACAAGTTCGAATACGGGTATGGGTAAAAAAATTGAAAGGCTTTTTTTCGGTTTTTTCCCTTACTGAATTTAAATTTTTGAATACCCGACGTCACACGGTATCCCAACTTTCGGATACCGCCGTTTTTCTTTCGTTGAGTTTCGTCTCTATTGTTCTCTCTGTTTTCTGTGCTCTGTGGTACAAGTATTTTAAAATTAGGGAATTTTACGAAAATCTCGTTCACTGTTTAAAGCCGGTAAAATGAGTGACGAAAATGCAATCCATTATTTGTCAAATGAGAAGCGGGTGGTAGAATTGGATTGCTTTACCGCATTCAAAAACTTGACTGATACTGAGAAGTTGTACGCGCATTATTTATCGAAAGCGGCATGGAGCGGATCGCTGATCGTTCTGTTTCAAACCAGCCCCGAGTCACCGCTTATATTCGAATTCCTTTTCCGCATGTTTGCCGCTGAATCCGTTGAAGATTTGCGCTCAAAAGCAACCACTGTTGGATTCACAGATGATGACTTTAAAGTATAAATAGCCGAATAAAAAAAGCATACATACAGGCTTTTAACACATTCGTTCTCGGTCCATTTTTCCAATTTTCTTCATGAACACTGGCTAAAAAATGAAAATCTAAAGCTGAATCCCACATACTTCTGGGGTAGATATTGCTTTACATAAAAAAAAGATAGTTAACCCTAGAAAACCAGGCATTTTTTATCTCGTTAAATAAAGGTTCCATTGGACCTACTTAAGTTTCCCATAGTTAGCAACAATCGAAGTGACTTCATTAAAATGTTTATAAAATATGTTATTTTAGTCTTAAAAACATAGCGATTTTAATGTTTTAAAACATTTTAAAAACTTAACTTTGTTTCTTAAATATTTTATATACTATTGTTACTTCATATCAATACACTTCATAGATTTTTTTAAACATTGTTTTCATAAAGTATTTCTGATCTCTTCTTACATTCATGTATTTCTAAAACATGTTTTAAATATGTTTTTAACATTATGTTGTTTGATATGTTTTCATTCTATTAGAATTCATCAATATGCGTTTATAAAATGTTTTTAAAGTAATTATTGTATTGTTTCATAATGTTTATGCTTTTATTTTCATAGTATGTCGTTTTCACTTATTTTTATTCTTTTACAAAATGTAAATTATAGTGGTGCTATGTATACTTTTTACTCTCTAACATTTTACAAAAGTTATTTCGTATATTGATAATTATTTTGTCATAATTATTCGCTTATAAATACACTCACAGAACAACACGTGGCGTGCTGTGTAGTTAATATAGAATAAAAACTCAGATGGGGAAAATTCCGTATTGCTGCTAATACGTATACGTAAATGCTGTAATTCTGCAGAGCACTGCAAAAATAAATAAATATTTTCAAAAAAAAATTATCCATTTTTTTCCAATTTTTAAAATATATAAAAAAAAAATTAAGAAATTAGAAAAATTAAAAATTTTATTTATATAGGTGTTTTATTTCTAATGTATTAATTGGTAGAGCGTCAAAACAGTGTATGAGAATGTTATGTTCAATAGTATCGTAGGTTCGAAATGGAAAAAAATACAGAGCGAAGCGAGAAAGAATAGCAACATTTTTTTTCTCTTTCGGAAAAATAAAAACGCTGCAATTCCGTGAAGAGGCCTCTAAACGAAGTCAACGTCGGTTCTCATTCTATATATGTTTGCAAGCGCGCGCAAGGTGCGCTTGCAAACGAATAGTTAAAGTTGTTCTGTGAATACACTACTAAGATCGGCATAAGAAGAATTTCTTCTGAACTTTCATTTTTATGCTGGTAAGACACATGCAAAAGTGGCGGCTTCTTTTGAGAAAACTTCGGCAAATTAATACCTAACTGGCATTTAGAATTTTCCTTCGATGGTAACTGCAGAAGAAATGACTATAATAAAAAAGTCTTATTAACTGTTTTCCAACTATCTTTAAAATTAACTTAAAGTGAAATGAAAGCAATAGTTATACAATTATTTTAAACTTTAACGCTGTTCGTTTAAAAAAAACGTAAAATAGCACCATGAATTTTCAAAGAGAAAAGGAAAGAAGCAGTTTATCGATATGGTTTATCTATAAATTTTTATACCTTCATGAAGTATGAAAAAATAGTTTTTTCATTTCATAATTTTATATTGTGCTCTCAAGTTTAACACGAACATTATCATGACTGAAAAATGATATCTGAAACGTATTGTTGAATTTTATTGTTATGTCCAGTGAGAAAAGTAGCTGTGGCTACTTTAATTTAGACTGCAGAAATTTTTCACATGAGCCACGGGCTGGGCATGTTTTGTCTAATAAATCAGGGCAAATGACACTAGGCACTATACATTGTGGATTTTTTTCTTAAGGACTTTGCCGGTGGTGGAAAATAACTATATCAAAATACACCAGTACAGTCACTTTTATCTTAAAGTTGTATTTAAAATGTTTTTTCGACAATCTTGAAGACGATTGTCGTCAAAAAAATGTTTTCTAAATGTAACTTTTGTGTAGATAGTGTCTCGTTATAAGATCATTTATATGATGTTTTTATGACGATAAGTGTTATACACTGAAAAAAATTGGTATTTTTTGGAATTGTAATATAGCTATTACATCTAAAATAATTGTTGAGTACAGGAGAATTCAATATTTTAGTTAATGTTGTCATTTTAAAAACATTACGTAATCTGTTTTTTATAAGCGTATCTTATATTTGAATTGTCATCTTTTGCATATTTTAACGCTACACATATTGATTGCAGCAATAATTGTATTTAGCAGAAATATAAATATCTTTGTAGAAAAAGAGTGAGTTTACTTTTTTTTTGCACACTTGAATATAAAATACAGGCGTTTCGAAAATAATACTCTCAATAAAATAGATGTTACGTCAGATCTACTAAAATTTATTCAATTATGTTTTGTGCAAGATCGAGTAAGTTTAACGAAACATCTTACTAGTCCAATTTTTTGCAGAGTATTATTTTCAAAAACGCCTTTTACGATTACAGTAAATTAAAAATTGTAATAATATTAGTTGTCACTTTTTTATTTTCTATTTTTTTCAGTGTACCAAGCAAAATATAAAAATAAAACCAACTCTTATTAAAATACAAATTATTAGTAATAATCGGATCTGAAATTATTAAAAATGTTTTTTGGCAATTTCAAAACAATCGAAATTTAATACTTTTTTCTAATCATCTTGTATTATCGTAAAAGTAAAGTGACTGCACGGGCAGAGGGGATATAAAAGATCTAAAATTTACGTATAAATGACAAGACTTTTCAGTATCATTTAAAATACTCTTATAATTGTGCTAACAAGGATAGGCTCCCAGCCATGTCATCGCGATTTTTTTCAAAATACCTGCATTCGATTACATATGTTCTAAAATTAAAAAAGTCATATCCCATATTGGTGGAATTTTGATGTGTGGTGAGTATTTGGAGTTGAAAGTATTACAAAAAAACTTGTTTCCTGCATAAACCGACCCTTTTTCTGAAAAACGATCTCTACAAAAGCGATGAAGGTTACAAAGTTCTGAAAAAAACCTAAATACATGTTTTTTCTCCAACCCCTACTTTAGTGTCAATTTAGAAAAAACCTCATTTTTACACATTTTTTCCAATTTTTTAAACATTTAGATGCAATATTTATTAACATTTACATTTTTTAAGCTTTCTTTGTGAAGTTCAACATAACTTCCAAAGTAAATTTTATTTTTGTTACTACACGGCGTTGCAGTCGAAAAACGATATTTTACAAAATTTCTGTTCCTTTTTTTGTGATGTTATTTTTTAAATTATAAATTTATATTTTGAAATATTTACGCTTATCATAACTTATTTTGAAAGTAGTGCCAATTTTTTTTAAAATTATTTGAATTTTTGCTACTTTTTAATATTTCTATTTTATTTTATTAATATAACAATTATAATGCTCGTAACATGAATGAACACTATTCACTCCGTAGAATACCATTGAACTCTGTCTCCAAAGAAATCGTTTGCTCTATTTTTTAAAAAATATTCAAAAGTCGTCATTGTAATTTTGTGGTCAGGTAATTATTTTAATTAAAAAAAAAACTAATAATAATATAAAATTTTATAGGAAAAATATATAATAAAAAATAATTAAAAGCAGCAAAAATTCAAATAATTTAAAAAAAAATTGGCATAACTTTCAAAATAAGTTATGATAAGCCTAAATATTTTCAAATACAAATTTATAATTCAAAAAATGACATCAGAAAAAAAAACAGAAATTTTGTAAAATATCGTTTTTCAACTGCAACGCCGTGTAGTAACAAAAATAAAATTTACTTTGGAAGTTATGTTGAACATCACATAAAGAACTTAAAAAATGTAAACGTGAATAAATATTGCATCTAAATGTTTAAAAAATTAGAAAAACGTGTAAAAATAAGGTTTTTTCTAAATTATCGCTAAAGTAAGGATTAAAGAGGAAAAATGTATTTAGGTTTTTTTCAGAACTTTGTAACGTTCATCGCTTTTGTAGAGGTCATTTTTCAGAAAAAGGGTCGATTTATGCAGGAAACATGTTTTTTTGTAATACTCACTTTCAACCCCAAATACTCACCACACATCAAAATTCCGCTAATATGGGATATGACTTTTTTAATTTTAGAACATATGTAATTGAGTGCAGGTATTTTGAAAAAAATCGCGACGACACAGTAGAGACCTTTCCTTGTAAGAGTGAATAACAGAAATTTTTTTCAGTTAATTATTTTTATTTTTAGTAGAAATTTTTACAAATTTTGTTTTTTGAAATTTTTTAGTCACTACTGGTATACACATGTGGAGTGTTTGCAAACATGGGTAACTACAAGGGCTTTGGGGATACAAAATTCATACCAAGAGTATCGAAAAGCTTATTGGAAGCTTTGATGAATAGTAGTAAGGCATTTTCGATAAACTGCGAGAAAATGAGTTGGCTGTGGACTAACTGCCATGAAAATATGTACTCTTTGAAAGATGACGAGAAGAATCTTGGCTTTAGTGGTAAAGTTAGTATATATGCTAATTTTTTGATAAATTAGATTTTTATAGAGAAATTCAAAATGTTTTGAATTTAAATATCACACAATTCCAATTTTATTTCTTTACTTTTCTAAATAGATGTATTTTAATTTCTAGGGGTTGAACCGAACTGAAATTAAATTAAATGCGAAATAGATGTTTTATTTATTTATTTTTTGAATCAAAACCTTATTAAATAAATTTTTGGTTTAATCGATTCGATCTAGTTCGACTTCTGTTAGACTGGATTTCGTTCTATTTTTATCTTTAATGTAAACGGCATCATCAAATTTTCATAATGTTTAATTTAGGTAACGATGAAAGATTTCGTTTGAGATATTATGAGTTGTGCTTGCTAAGCACTTTGTGTAATTCAAAAGTGCAAAAGCGGCAAACATAGCTCTACGGTGGAAAAAGTTTAAAAGTGACTCTAACCCGAGTACCAAACATTTAGGTTCTCTAACAGAGTATTGTATAGGTTCTAATACGTTTACTAACAGATTTTGTTAGCCGAACTCTCCCTAAGTTTATCAAAACACTATAAATTTTGTAAGAAAACATCTTAGCTAAGTTAAACATTTTATAAATAAAAACCATAACTTGAAATGACAAAGCTTCTGAAATAAGAAGTTGGTAGTATTCTAATTAACGTATTTGTCAATATAAAGATTATTTTTCTATAATCGAAAAGCAACCTATGATGTAATTGATTACTACTGAAGGTAGATTTACCAAGACATCTATATAAAAAGCACATCGAATATGCTGTTAAAAGATATTACTATTCTAATTTTAGATTTATTGCTTGCGTTTCCCTATCATTTCTAGCACATCATATTACATTTTATTTCCACTATTGTGGCTTACAGGGCAGCTTTGATTATATGTAAGATAAATTTATAATATTGATAGATTTCAGTAAAAGTTTTCTTTGTTTAAAGAATCATATATCTATTACCAAATGTATCTTTTGACACTTAAATGGAATTTTCACAGGGTGTCACTACGTATTTCTCAAAGAATTGTACAGAAAAAGACTCAGATTTGGTAACTAAGTGGCTAAAATCTAGACAAATGGAAGCGTATAACTCAAGAACCTTCAAAACAACTAACAAATCTGGCCAGCCACTGTATGAAATTCGTTTAGCGTCTACAGATCCCTCTTTTCGTTCAGAACGATTGCAGTTTGAAGGAGCCGAATTTTACATAAGAGGTGGTGACTATGCGCCTCTATTAGCGGTTACCAATAGTTATTTAGAAAAGGCTGTTGAATTTGCCGCCAACGAAACAGAGAAACAAATGCTGCAATGTTACGTGAAAAGCTTCTTAACCGGCCGCTTGAGCGAACATAAGAACGGTTCTCGGTTCTGGATACGGAATCGTGGACCTATTATTGAAACTTATATCGGTTTCATTGAAACGTACCGAGATCCGGCCGGCTTAAGGGCCGAGTTTGAAGGTTTTGTAGCTGTGGTCAATAAGGAAATGACGGAGAAATTCGCTAATTTGGTTGCCAACGCTACCAAGTTCATAGAACAGTTACCGTGGCCTAAGGCGTTCGAAAAAGACGTTTTCCTAAAGCCGGATTTTACGTCTTTAGACGTACTCACCTTTTCCGGTAGTGGTATACCTTCCGGCATTAATATTCCGAACTGTAAGTATTCAATTTTTTAATTCACAAAAACGTTTAGTCCTGTTTGTTAAAGTGAAGTTTTTACGCAATCGAGTAGCTCAAAAAATTTTTGAACAGTATAGTTTTTTTATACTGGTTCGATACAGATCCGAATTCTCGAATCCATTCCTAATAGTAATGTAAAACAAAAAGATAATTTCTGAAAAGTAAGCATTACTAAAATACAATATGGTCGCTAGCATGGCTGATTATATACAATAACAATTGTCTCAAATCGGCAGGTGATTTCAAACAAACTACTTTTCAGCAAATAAACTTGAAAAGATGTTCTTGACAAACTCATATAAAGTATAATATTTTGAACTTTTTATTTGTTGTCTTACAACAAACAACATTTTTCAAATGGTTGTTTAAAACTCATAATTACAAAGAATTTTAAAAGTTATTAAAGGTTTTAAGTTAAGATCTTTACTTATACAATATATAATTAAGCTTCATATTAGCAACCGTAACTTGCTTAATTTATTGTTCATTTTTAACCGCTTGCATACCAGCATGTTTGGGAAAAACATGATGGAAAAATGCCAATGAGCACGGTCTCGCTCCTATTATTACGTGTTGACATAGCAGGCACACTGACAATTTTTTTATTTCAATAAAATGCCTTGGATTTTTTGACGCAAAAATGGAAAAGCGTGAAAATTTCTCGTGATACACAAACGGTTAATAGTAGAATAACTTTAATCGTCACGTTAATGACGTTAATGCTGTTTGTTAGTTTTGTCACTATAGAAAGACTTTTAATTTTTTACTTGTTCTTATATTTAAATTATTAGACAACGAAATTCGACAGACTGAAGGTTTCAAGAACGTCTCGTTAGGCAATGTGATACCGGCTAGTTACAAGGCACTTAAGATACATTTCTTGTCTGAGGCAGACATTAAACTTTTTGAAGAGTACAAAGTTGATTCTTTTGAAGTTCAAGTTGGCTTACATGAGTTGTTAGGTCACGGCAGTGGTAAATTGCTTCGTCATGAGGCCGATGGCACTTATAATTTTGATAAGAACCTAATAAATCCACTGACCGGCGAAATAGTTGATAAGTGTTACGAGCCTGGAGAAACATATGAGATTAAATTTGGGCCTATTTCGTCAAGTATGGAGGAGTGTAGAGCGGAATCAGTCGGCTTACTATTATGCCTTGATCCGGAGATTTTAAAGTGAGTTTTAGCTTTAACATAGAAATATTAGAAATTTTGATGTTGCGCTAAAATATTAGCAGTTTTATTATTTATAACACAGAAAACAAGAATTTCCGACTCAATTTTGTAAAAGAATGTCACTAAAAACTTAAGTTGGCTATTACAAGTCAAAAACTGGCGACATTTTTAGCAAAAGACAATACTGTTGCTGGGAAATTAAAAAATTCTAAAATTTATACTACATCCATGGACAAATAAGACATAGATTGATCACTAAACTGAAGCTTCTGTTTGAATACGTTACGACAAGATTTTAAAAATGCCTGCGCAAAAATAATATTTTAAACGAGTGCTAATAACGATTTAGGGTACGTTATAACTTACAAATGCTTATTCTTTCCCAGGAAACTTCACAAAAGATACAGTATCGCATAATTGTTGAAAAATAAAAATAATGTTTTATGTTTACTTAAAAATCATGTAATCGAAACAGTCTTCAGGGACTGACGCCGGGCGTAACGTGTTAAAAAAACGTAATTATTTATCAATGAATATTTCAAATAAAAAGTGATCTTTGTTAATTTGAAAGAGGGAATCAAGAATAAAATTTAGAGTAGAGAGAGGTCATTTTTTAAACAAATGTTAATATTTATATTTTCTAACCAATTTTATAATATAAAAGTATTAACTTTTAAAAAAATTTTAAAAACAGAAAGTTTTTTTGTTTCGTTTTTAGAATTTTCGGGTTTGAAGGTGAGAAAGCTGAAAACATCATCTATGTTAATTGGCTAAGTATGGTTTGGGCGGGAGCTGGGAAAGCATTAGAAATGTTTAATCCACAAATGAAATCTTGGCTTCAGTCTCATTCGCAAGCTCGTTACGTTATTATGAGGGTACTAGTGGAAGCTGGTGATGGGTTTTTGACTATTGATGAGATCGAGAATGGCACTTATCTCAGAATTTCACTGAATCGTGATAAAATACGGACCGTCGGTAGAAAAGCGATCAGTGAATTCTTGTTGAAGTTGGAGATATTTAAGTCAACTGGAGACTTTGAAGCAGCTTCTAAATTATATGGAAAATATTCAGAAGTGGATGAGCAATGGTTACGTAGACGTAAAATTATTCTAAATCATAAAGAACCGCGAAAGTTATTCGTTCAGTCTAATACGGTTTTAGGTGAGTTTTGAAGTGTAGAATAATATAGAAGGAAATCTCTTTAGGAAGGAAATTAAATTTAAATTTTTATAGTGTTGTAATTTCTATAGGTGCTTTGGTATACCCTCATTGAATTATGTCATAAGTTGCCATACATCACAGAAAATTACTCAATTATTTTTGTATTGTTGATAACAGGCTTTAAAAAAACATGATAGAAAATTACCAGTTTCTTATTTCAATAGCCATTTAGGGGTCTACTATTTCTTTAGTTTTTTGTATAAAATTTTTAGTAATACTGGTTTTTCTTTCTGAAATTCAAAGATATGAAATCGGTGAGCAAATAACTCTACTTTAGAAAAGTTTAAAAGTGAGACCAATCCGTGTACTAAATATTTAGTTTTTTAACAAAGTTTTATGTAAGTTCTAATGCGCTTACCAAAGAAATTTGTAAATCAAATCCTCTCTTAGTTAAGTTTATTAAAATACCTTATAAATCCAGTATACATGACCTGCTTCACGGTAATGCAGAAGGTGCCACAAGCAAAAAAGTTGTGGATGACAAAATGCGTATGCTTAAACGAATTTCGTTCGTTATTTAGCGTCGTCGAATAAAAATTAAAAGAAAATGTTTAAGTGTAATATAGCGATGGGAATCAGACTAAAAGGAACTCTAAGAATCCGTTGGGTTAGTCAGATGTAATCGTTGCATCCCTTTTAGCTGTTGCATCCCTGCGAAATGAATCGGATAAACGGTATTGAAAATGGATGGACTTTTAACACGTTCGCGGACACTAAAAATTTCAGGGAGCTGTAAAAATAGACAGGCAATTATTTTTGAAACTAATTGTAATATCAAAAATCTGATTGTACACATATTATAAAAGTAGTTAGAACATCATATATCATCCGTCACATACAATGAATGCAATACCATCCACGACAATATAGATCATATTTTTCAACTAGGTGACGTGAAAGCTATAGAATATATATGAGAAAGAAAGGTTTATTATGATTTCATTACATTATTTATTCGTCTGCATATAAAAAAATTAAATCTTCGTTTTACGGGCTAAAATTAATTCATGTAGCCCTTAAAAAAGCACCAAAAAATTAAATGAAATATATACATCTATGATATGAATCTTATGTCCATCATAATGATTGAATGGTTTTAATATTCCATATCAGAATTGGAGTTATTTTGATCTTCAGGTGGTAAGTGTCATTGTCGGAAGCACTCTTCAGGACACAGTGGAGGTCTATTTACACAGTTATACAATAATTCAAAAAGTGATATTTTTGCTTTAATTTCAAATGTGTAACTGAAACATATAGTGTATTTATAATGCGCATGGTTGAAACTAGCAGAATTCCTCAGAAAAAAATGTACAATGATAATCAGCTCTCACATATTTACAAAATGTAGATGCTATAGCATTCACGTCCGCGAATGTGTTAAATGTTTGTCTGATTCAAATAATAATAATAATAAATAACTTTTGATGTAAAGTCACGATTTCAAAGCGGCAACTGGATATGTGTTTGTAAAATAAGCATAATGAATGTGCACTAATTAAATACTAGGCCTATATTTACGAAAATTTCGTTGGAAGTTATTTAGTTGATTTCCTTCTATAGTTGTTCTATGTTTTTTGAATATTATATGGCAGCCATACTGTAGAGTTTATTTGGGTTAAGGAGCTATTTATACAACTAAAATAATATAACATAAGTTTCTTATCCGCCTTTTTTTAACTGTTCGTGTGGTATTGTTTTATTTTTTTAAAATACTTTTCTCCCTTTTATGATCGCCCATAAGCACGCTTTATCTTCATTTAAATAAATGAAACAATCGCAATACATTTCCTCGTTGGGATGAGTTAGTGAATATTAAATTTCATTTTCTACGTATAGAAAATTGTTAATTTTACTTCGAGAAAACCCGTCTCTAAAATATGACAGTGAATAAATTTTTATTTTAATATAATAAAATCATACTCATTTTTTAATTAGTTAGATCACAGATTACCTAGATCGCTGAAGAAAAAAAAGTTTTAAATTCCCTTTGTTTCTATGTTGGTACAGATTCAAACAAAAATGGCAAAATCTTTTGACAAAACACTCCGCACTGTTGCTAAAAGGGAATTTTAGATGTTTTTTATATTTCTTCGAAGGTAATCGCAGAAATAAAATATAGCAGAAATTTTTTTTGTCAACATTTTTTTAAGTTTATTTAATGTTTATTTGATGTGAAATAAAAGTGTTTATAAAAAAATTGTATTAAACGCAAACGCTGATCATTTAGATGAAAAATATGGTAGCGTCATCAAGTTTTAAATGAAATGGTAAGGAATACTTTGTCGATTTAGGTAATTTGTGTTTAGGACTATAATTTTAAAACTTAAAGAAAGGATCCATATACGTTGATGGAAAGTTTTTAGACAATAAAGACATATTCATAGTTTTGGAATATTAAAACATAAACATTTCTACTAAAAATTTAGATTAATAAAAGTTATACTTCATTCTATAAAATGATGCGTTACCTGACGCAACTCCTGCGGATGGAGCGCTCTCTTCTAATTTCGCATGAGTTTCCATTGCCGCACTATCGATGGGAATGATTATAATAACAACCTTACTTAACGAATGTTCAAATAACAGTGTCGTTTATTAAAACAAAGTACAGAAATTAAAGAAAAGAAAAACGAAAAAGGATGAT